>APFE030250242.1:0-13759 GCA_000404065.3 Pinus taeda | reverse complement strand
ATAAAGAATTGTATGCATTAATATAGAGTGTGAAAAAGTGGAAACATTACTTAATGGGAAAAGAGACAGTAATACATACTGATCATCAACCACTTCAATATCTACACTCCCAAACTAAGTTGCAGCAGTCAAGACATTATAGATGGATGGGTTTTCTACAACAGTTTCATTTAGTCATCAGATATAAAAAGGGCATATACAATAAAGTTGCAGATATGTTATCTAGACCCATTATAAATGCATATACTATACTTAAGCATAATTTTGTGTTACATGAGGGCTACATTGAACAATATGCTCAAGATATAGACTTTAAAGATGTATATGCAACTTTAAGTCAAGGCAAACGAGTAGAAAAATTACATTATCATGTAAAGGACCGACTCCTATATCATCATGGGAAGCTATGCATTCCACAAACTGAAAGAGTAAAGATAATTAGAGAAGCACACACTTCTCTAATATCAGGTCACTTTGGGGTAAGTAAAATAGTTGCACAGCTACAAAGATTTTTTTATTGACCAAAAATGAATGAGATAGTTTCTAGATATGTAAGAGGGTGTACACTGTGTGCTAAAAGCAAGCCCAGTAATAGAAAACTAGGCCTGTACACTCCATTACCAGTTCCTTCTCATCCTTGGGAAAGTGTTTCCATGGATTTTGTTAGAGGACTACCTAAATCTAGGAAAGGTCATGATTATCTGTATGTTATTATGGATAGGTTTAGCAAAATGTGTATTTTGATACCTTGTAATAAAGAGATTACAGCTGAACAAACTACAAAACTGTTCTTTCAACATGTATGGATTCATTTTGGATTACCCACTTCCATTGTATTTGATCGAGACACCCGATTTGTGGGAAAGTTTTGGTCAAGTCTGTGGGAACTGATGGACACCAAACTGAAGAAAATCATAGCTTTCCATCCACAAACTGATGGCCAGACTAAAGTAGTCAATAGGACAGTGATCTAGTTACTCAGGGGATATTGCAGCAAGCATCCTAAGCTTTGGGATGACCATTTGTGTTATGTGAAGCATGCTTACAACCGAGCAAAAAATTCTTATACACAGAGATATTCTTTTGAGACCTATTTGGGTTTCACACAAAGGTATCCTTTGGATTTTGTCTTTGGTAAGGACACAACAGTTGAGGGACACAGTGATGGACAGGGCAACTAGGTTCATTAAACAAATCCAAGAGATTCACTAGGCAATACAGGAACAACTGGAAAAGATCCAGGCCAAATACAAGGCAAGGCATGACAAGCATCAGATGGAGCATAGTTTCCAAGTTGGTGACCAAGTCTGGCTGTATATCAGCAAGGAAAAAATGCGAGGTGAAGATAAAAAGCTAAAATCTATCAAGTATGGACCCTTAAAAATACTTGAGAAAATTGGTGAGAATGCTTTTCGCCTTAATCTACCAACTTACATGCACATCTACTCAGTCGTGAATGTAGATTGCTTGAGATTGTTTGAACCCTCACTAATTGAGGATCCCGAAGAGCAGAGTCAATTACCTTCTATTGATGACCTGTTAACTGAATATCTTAATGAATTGCAGGAAGACACAGTTTTGGACAGGAAGGTGAGAACGACATGTAGGGGAGATGTTGAGTACCTCAAAGTTTGGCTCAAGGGTTCAAATCCAAGCAGTGAAAAATGGATAGAGATTGGACAAGTGAGACAATTGTACCCTCACTTAGTCGATGCTTGAAAACTAACTTTTGGTGGTCCAAAATATTTTTCAGTGGGAAGGCTGTGATCCGAATTGGATCCATGAAAATTATCAGAGTTATATGACTATATCAAATCATGACAGACTACAAAAATCTTGTAAAACAATGAGCTATCAGAAATAACCTCTGGATAATGGTAGTTTGTAGCCAGCACAGAGCAACGAGGACCTTCGGTCAAAGTGCGCTGACCGTTGGCCCATGAGGACTGTGCATGGAACAAAAATGGAAATTAGGAGGCTCAGATCAAAAAATGGAGGTTGTTTATGATGCGCAATTAGCTAAGCGTGCATCGTTGGTCAAAACCCATCAAAATGGAAAAAGCCCCAAGATCTCGATCAAAAGGAAAATGTGCAAACCATGGGAAAAGCGCTAAAACCAAAGCTGGGTCCCGTGCTCCAAAACTGGCAGAATATCGAAGGCGTTTCGGGTGATAAGAAAGTTTTTCAGAGGGCCCAGTGATTCCATATGTTAGATGACATGCGTTTGGTGGATGAGAGATAAAACCACTCTCATCACGGGCTAATTTCCAAGCAAGTTAACCGTGCGATAAGAGCGATAACCATGGGATCTGGAGGCCCCAGATCTAACAACAGAGATTGCGCCCAATGGGAACCAGATTTGGAGGGAGAAATAAGTTGTGATGCATAAAGGTTTGAAGTCTGATTTGACCGCTGAGCTGGTGGATGAATAATTTCACAAAGTAACCGAAATAACGAACCATCGAGGAAGAGTTGGCGCTTAGTTCATGAGAGGACAAGTGGCCACCTCCTTATGAAATCTTACACAATGGCGACGATGCAAAGGCAGGGAATTCCAAGTGGACAGCTGCAGGTGATCCAAAGAGATGGAAGAGGAAGCAAATAGTCATGAGACAGATTGGCTTTAAGCCATGAATAGACAGAGAACAAAAACAGATAAGAAGAAGATAGTGAGTTAGAGAGATAGAATAGAGAGCGAAGAAAGTAGCAGAGAATAGAGAACCGAGCTAACCTGCAAAGCTAAGGTAGCATTGAGCAGACAGAACCAGGCTTGAGAGGTTCAAGAATTCCCTATGAGGATATATGTCAAGAACTGAGTACCAAATTAGACTCATCCCATCAAGACCAGTTGAGGTCGAGACTTGGTAAGGGGGAGTCAGTGAACTCTAGTGGATTCGGGAATCCAAGAACCACCCTGCCAAGCATCATCTGTTCCAGGAGTCCCAAATTGAGCTCCTCATTGTAAAAACTCTACTTAAAGACACAATAAAGAAGGCCACCACTAAAAGCTGGACCAGAGATGTAGCCCAGGAGGATTGGGTGAACTCCTTATTAAAATGTTGTGTTTTTGTATTTGCTTACTGTGTTTCTCTTACTGTTTTCTGTTTTCCAGTGTCTGTGTATTTTGCAATCTTATCGATCTGTTGCCTAAGATAACATAGACACACACCAAGACATGAGTTTGTAATACCTTAATTAGTTAATTAACTGAGATCACTCATAAGTGATTTTGAGATCAGGACCACTATAGGCCCCTCACTAGTAGAAAATGAGAGATTAGTGTCTACATGACTAAAAACGTTATTCAGCACAACTATTTCAAGTGAATTACTACTAAAATTGAAAATTTTAAGTGGCCCAACTAAAAAGTGACTAAATTAAATGATTAATTTAGTATATGGATAAAATAAATGACTAGATAATAAGTGACCAAACTAAAAATGACTAACTTAAATGACTAATTTAGTCCATAACTAAAATATATGACTAGATAATAAGTGACACAATTAAAAATGATTAACGTAAATGACTACTATAGTCCAAGAATAAAAATATGACCAACTAACAAGTAAAATAAGCATATGATTTATTCATTTATGCTAGTAATTCTTAATTATGTCACTCTGAAAATGGAACATTGCAATTTTCATATTTACGTGTTACATCTCACTAAATTTTGACACTGTATATGGATTCAGAGATCAAGGGGGTCTCTGAATCCATATGCATTGTTAAAATTTGGAGAAAAATGGGTTTCTTCCCCACATTCATGGATGACATCCATAAGAATGAGCGGGAGTGTTCTAGTGATCTAGGGTTTCTGTGAACGCCTGCTACGACAGATTGCTATGAACCTCTACAAACCTGCATTCACTATCAGCTACACGACCTCTAGCCTCAAATCGCGTAGTCGCGGTCTTCATGATCCCCCCTCAGGGGGAGGGCACGGAGCCTCCCCCAAAAAAAGATGCAGAGTGGTGGAAAAACAAAGAAAACGATAAACTGGAGAGGAATCAAGAGGACAACACGGATCTAAATCCTCAGGAGAGAAAGGAGGACAATGAGCGTCCCAAGGTAACCTTGACCACTTGTAAACTAGTTGCAACAGAATGACCAAAGGTATAACTTCCAAGTCATCAAATCAATGCTGAGATACAATACATGAGAGATCATGCCTTGATAGGTAAAATTATAGGACTCTCGCCAATGGGAAAAGCACTGTGTGGTTGGATAGCAGCCAAATGTTATCCTAAAGGACACATTACTCTACAACTAGGACCTAAAGGGATCTTTACACCCATTGTAACTGTCTCGAGGATCGAAACAGGGTTCTAGATGGAGGGTCGTATTTCTTCAATGCGGCTGGACTATATCTCAGAGGTTGTGTAGAGCGCTTCAACCCTGACAAAGAGGACCTCAGCTAGGCTCCAGTCTGGATAAGATTGTATTCCTTGCCTGTGGAATACTGGGAAGAATCCTCCTTACAAGCAATAGGAAATGTTCTAAGTGAGCTTATCAAAGTGATAGAGGAAACAAAACTCCAAAGATACACCTTTTTTGCAAGAATCTGTGTCTACATGCACCTTAATAAGGCTCTTCCGGATAAGGTAAGTATTTATCGTGATGATGTTGAATGGGTTCAGTTGATTGATTATGAACATGTTCCATTTAGATGCAAAATATGTCATGCCCTGGGCCACTTATATAGGGATTTTCCTTTGACTCAAAAACCCTCAACCCCTTTTGCTCCAAAAAAACCTGAGTCTGATGGTTTCACCAAAGTGACTAACCATAGAAAAGGCCACAAGAAACCTACACCTAATCCTAAGATGCCTCAAGCCAGCTCCTCCCAGCCCTCAACTTCCAATAGCTTTGAAGCTTTAGCACGTCAAAAGGAATCTAGCTCGATAAATCTTGTGTCCATAGAGAAGGAAGCTCCAAAGGATAAATTTTCTGCTCCTTCAAAAGCCAAAATAAATTTTCTGCCCTCAAATCCTGTATCTCCAAATAAGCCTAATCTCCCAGCATGGCATAGTCAAGGAATGGAGGTGGAAAGCCCACATCATGATTCCAGAATACTTACGGAGTCCACTAAAGATTTGGATGAGTCTCAGCAAATGGAAGAGGAACCAGAAAATATAGACATTGGGGAACTAGATATTCTAGAGCTAGAGATGGCATGCAAGACAAAAAATTATGAAAAAATTCCAGCCAGACAACTAGAAAATTTGGAAGTGATCCTCTCAAGGGCACAAAGGCACAAATCACTTGGCATTCAGTCGGGAGGTGTCTGGGATGGGAAACTCACTACCAAATATAACAAAAAGCGAGGATGGAAAACAAACCTCCAGTGCACAATCTGAATAGGAGAAATGCTAATAGAGTCAGGCCGATACTCTAAGCTGACAAAGTAATTTGACGCCCTCCCCAATAATTCCCAATGAAGTTATTATCATGGAATATCAGAGGCCTCAATGGCCCAGAGAAAGGAAGACTTCTCAAAAACTTGATAATGCAAGAGAAACCTCAAATCATTTTCTTTCAAGAGACTAAATGCAATTTTTCAGAGCTAGAAAGAATTGCAACAAAAGCAAGGCCAGGTTGTCTCTTTGTAGCAGTTAATGCTAATGGAGCGTCTGGAGGTTTAGAAATTATATGGGACACTCGTACCATTAGGCTCAACAACTTTCATGCTGCTAGGAATTTCATTCAGGCAATTTTTCACATCACAGGAACCAATATACATGGGCATCTTACCAATGTATATTTTCCCTAGGATGCCAGGCACAAAATCAAAATCTTGAACACCCTCTCAGCAATCAACTTGGATAGGATGCACCCTATTTGGATAGTTGGGGGCGACTTCAATATGATCACAAACCTGGAGGAGAAAAGGGGAGGCAGAATCAGTAGCATTAAGGAAGGCGTCAGCCTAAAATAATTCATTCAGAACAATTGGATGATATACCTTCCCTTCAATAATGGACTCTTTACCTGGAACAAAAAAAGAGCAGGGATGCATCATATAGCCTCGTGTCTAGACAGATTCCTTCTATCAGACAATGCCATTCATATATGAGGCGACTTTGCTGCTTCCGTCCTGCCAATCTCTAGATTAGACCACTGGCCAATCTCCCTTCATTGGTCCCATCCTGGCAAGTTAGCACGCAAACCATTTCACCTTGAGGCTTTCTGGTTGTCTAATCCGGATTTCCACAACCTGATAAAAACAAAATGGAACAATTTCTCCCCTCCTAAGGGCACAAAAATGCTTCAATTTCAGCAAAAGCTTAAGCATCTCAAAGGTAAAATAAAACAATGGAATTATAACTCCTTTGGAAATATATTGAAGGCTCAGAGTGACCTTGATAAGAATATGAAATAGCTACAACACAAAATTATACTTGAAGGCCGATTAGAGGACTTGGATGAACAGGAAAAAATTTTGGAATCACAAATCTCAAAGAGGGCAAGACAGGAAGAAATGCTATGGAGGCAGAAATATAGAATCAGATGGCTTAAATATGGAGAGAAAAATACAAAAAAAATTCACAGAACCACAATCCAGCACACAATGAACAACAACATCTCCCATCTCCAGAATGTGCAGGGCATAAAGGTGGAATCACATGAAGAAATTGAAAGCGAGCTTCTAAATTATTTTAATCAAGCGCATAGGGAGCCCCACACAGACAAAATGCAGGAAATAGCAAAAATTACAAGGAACATACCTAAAAATATTACTGAGGAGCATAATCAAATCCTCCTTAGGCCTATAGACCTATAGGAGGTGGAAGCTACAGCTCATCAATTGAAAGTTGGGAAAGCGCTTGGTCCAAATGGTTTCAGCTCAAATTGTTTCCACTCTTTCTAGGATCTAATCAAAATGGAAATATGGAAGGTTGTTGAGGAATTGAGAACCATGCAATGGATGCTTGTAGGAATGAATGCTACATTTATAGCCCTTATTCCTAAGGAAGCTATACCCAGCACCCCGGACAAGTTCAGACCTATTTCCCTATGCAATATTATTTACAAAATTGTATCCAAAAGCATAGCATCTAGACTCAAACTATTGCTCCCTCTAATCATCTCTCCAGAGTAGTCTGGGTACGTTGAAGGCAGGCAGATCATAGATAGAATCATCTTGACTCATGAAATTATACATTCTTTGAAGCATCTCAAAAATCGAGGTATGCTTCTAAAAATAGATCTTTCTAAGGCATTTGATAGTTTGAGCTGGCAGTACATCAAAGAAGTTTATTGCTTTTGGTTTTGCTCCTCCCTGGGTCAGGTGGGTCATGAGCCTTATCACTTCATCCTTCTTTTTTATTCTGATTAATGGCATTCCCTCTTCCCCCTTTCATCCTTCTCAAGGCATCAGACAGGGAGACCTTCTTTCTCCCTTCTTTTTTTTTATTATGGCAGAAGGTTTGGGCCATAGTATTAAAAATGCTCAACACTCTCAACTCCTAAGAGGTATGTCTCTTCATAGCTCATCCACTTTTACCCAATTTGTGGATGACAATATGCTTTATGGTCATCCCTCTATCCAAGAAGCTCGTCATCTCAACTTGATCTTATCGGATTTCTCGAATGCCTCTGGGGCCTCTATTAACAAAGTCAAATCTAAAATATTCTTCTTTCACACTCCTACTGTGACCTAAGAAGCCATTGCCCGCATTCTTGGTTTCTCCATGGCTTCCCTACGATCTAATTACTTAGGTGCTCCCTTAATTGCCTCGGCCTTGAAGCACTCTTCTTGGAAGATCCTATTAGAAAAGCTGGAAGCACGCCTCTCATCATGGACTCACAGGACCCTCAATATGGCAAGTAGATTAGTTCTTATAAAAGTTATTCTTCAATCTATGTCGCTCTATCTTTTCTCTATCCTACGGTTCCAAAATGGGTTCTTCAAGAAATCAAGCACATTCAACGATCCTTCTTATGGGGCAATTCTAGTCATGGCCGAAAATGGGCCCTCGTCAAATGGGACACGATTTGCCTTCCTAAGTGTGTAGGAGGAACTGGCCTTAGGGATCCTTATCACAGAAACGTGGTCATGGGGGCTCGAATATGGTGGAGATGGCTGTTTGAACCATTCATCCCATGGGCTTCTCTATGGACAACAAAATATGCTAACATTCGTCCAACATAAGAGCTAATCAGAATGTCAGAAGTCAGCATAGGATCCCTAATATGGAACTTAGCCAAGCAACATAGAAACCTAATCCAGTAGCATAATTTCTGGGAAGTCAAGGATGGCAACACAACTAGGTTTTGGGAAGACTCCTGGTAGCAGCAACCCAAGATAAAGGACCTGATCTCCCATGTGCAAATCTTGGAGCAGGATATTCAGGCCTATGACAAAATCAACTCATTCTAGCTTCCTTCTCCTTTACAAGGTTACAGGTAATGGATCCAGGCAGATCAAATATTACGGCATGGATCAGAACAAGCCCAACAATCTCTGGCCTCAGAATTAATGAAAAGGAAAATACAATTTTCAAATGATAAGGACATTCTTAGATGTGGTTACGAAGAAAAGGGCTCCTTCTCCACCAGGGAAGCTTACAATTTAATGATTAAGGAGCACATGGTCAAAAACCCAATCTGGAGCAAAGTCTGGGATGCTAACAATTGGCCAAAAATTTCCACCTTTCTTTGGCTCTTATGTCATAACAGGATCCTAACATGGGACAATCTCAGGAAAAGGAAATATCACGGGCCCTCCATGTGCCCGATCTGCAGACAAGACGAGGAAACCATAAAGCACCTTATGTACTCATGTCCTAATGCACGCAAACATTGAGAAAAAGTCAGTTTTAGGTGTCAAAAGGAAGGCAGAATATAGGGGGACATTATGGCCACTATCAATCATTGGGATAGGAATCCATATCAAAGAAAAATCTTGAACTCACTCTGGAAACTCATTTCGAGCTTTCTCATGTGGACCATTTGGAAGGAGAGAAATAGGAGGATCTTTAAGGATCAATCCGTGCCTCTGGAAAATTTGTGGAACACTATATATCAAAATATCAAGGAAACATTACTTCTCCACAACTGGTTTTAGGAGGATTTTCCCTCGACTCCCTAAGAACAAAATATCTGGAACAATTGGAACCTACAATGGAATCAAGAACCTAGCTCCAAAGAGCCATCACATTTTTCTAGTCGTTCTCCTGAAAAATGGATCCCTCCTCCCATGCATATGTATCAATTAAACTTTGATGGTGCCTCGAAAGGCAGCCCAGGTGATGTGGGCTTCGGAGGAATCTTCAGAGACTACAGGGGCCTCCCTCTTCTTACCTTCTTAGGTTCAAGGGGCTGGGACACCAATAATTCGGCAGAAATGGAAGGTCTATGGCAAGGACTTATTCTGGCTCAAAATAACGGATTCTTCCCGCTTATTATAGAGGGTGACTCTCAAATCATCATAAATATGATCACCAAAATCATGCAAGGCACCCCCTCAGATAAAGAAAGTAGTAACTAGAGAATGGTGAAAAGGCTCAAGCTAATTGAAGTATGGCTCTCTTCTCATAGGGCGATTACCTTCAAGCACATCCGAAGGAGCGGAAATAAAGTGGCTGATTTACTAGAAAACATTGGGGTTGAAAGTGAAATGGAACTTCACTCAGGCCCAATATCCAAATTAGTCTATGAATCTCAACTCATGGATTTCAATAATTTGGTGAAGAATGATCTAAATCAGGGAGCAGAAGACCGCCCGGATGCGGGTGATTTCAGTAGGCATTAATGGAGGCTTTATTGAACGTCGGCGCTCGGCCTTGCCAGCAGCTGGCTAGTGCAATTTCCCACAACCTTTCCTGGCTCAAGTTGGTACATTTCAATTGCAATCAGATACGAAGGCAGATGAATATTAATGTTCACATCCGCCGAGACGTGGTTGGTGATGTTATTGTCATGGAGTTCTCGGTTTTCAGTTTCACTGTCTGTGCCTCGTCTCATTCTTGTTGCGGGCCTCTTGTTGGTCTCCGCTACATATTTTCATTCTTTGAATATTTGAACAGGCTTCGAGTGACTCTTCATTCTCGTTTTGGAGTGCCCTGCTCCCAAACTAGGTCCTATTCTCCAAGTTTTTATCAAACTCCTGTTGTGTGGTCTTTTTCCCGACATTCTCCTTTCGCTCTCTGCGCTTCTATGCTTTCCCCTGGGTTCCTTACCATGGTCCAGCATAGAATGAGAAGCCGTCATGGTGGAAACAGAGGGGGTCATGCAAGGTCTCGGACTGCTCCTGCTGTGGCTCAGCCTGAGCATAATGTTTCTTCGCCTTCCTCCCAAGCACCTTCTCCTGCCTCCAACCCTGCTAGAAACCCCTTCCAGCATAACGCATTTCATTCCACCCGCTTTACATTTCAGAGAAGATTAAATCAACCCACCATTACTGCTAATATCACCATAATTATCTCTAAGGAAGAAAATATGGTTTGGCCTCCGGCGAGTAACTCTGTTGAGCATCCTCTGGGCATTCTTAGAGGTGCAGCTAGCCTTGGTTCTGGTCAAACTTCGGCTGATGATGGAAAAGTGGAGGGGCGTGCCACTTCACATGCTGAGGAGGAGAAGCCTAGCGCTTCGCAAACACCTGAGGGCAACCCGCCTGCGATCAATGTTACATTGGCTTTTGCTGCCAGCTCCAGTGGCACCCATCCTGGGTCGAGTCCTCCAGATGGCAGCGGCTTGGGAGACAGGGAATGGGATGGTGTTAATTGGCATGACTATGATTTCCCCGTCACCGAGGAATAGCTGGACCAGGACATACCTATGTGATCCCACCTGGTATCATACCTATTTGCTCAGGTTCGATCTCTTCTGTTTTCTGTTTAGGCTTTGTTTTGGTAGTCCAGCAAGCTGGTTCCATGTCTTGGTAACCTGGAAGTTTAATATTCTGGTTCTGCTCAGGTGGTTAGGCAGTCTGGTTCTTTGAATTTTTCTATAAGCTTGGTCTTTTTTATGCTTCAAAAGGTTTATCCTATTTTCTGCTCCTTGGTTTACCAGTATATGTCAGGCTTGTATGGCTGGTTTTCACATCACTGTAATGGTATTTTCCCAAGTTTGGGATGGCTTAGTCTCTCAAGGATAGCACTCATATGCTCCTGTCTAAGGCCTCTGCCTCTTTGTAACTATATTTTCCTTTTTACTTAATAGAATTAGTCTTTACTTAGAAAAAAAAATGGATGACATCCATAATAAACTTGTTAGTGTGGACTGACGCAACTTACTCAAGAGATTTGATCTAGGCATTTGATAGTCTAAAACTCGCCAAATACCGATCAACACTGATAACAAATTTTTTAGCTAACCTTTATTTTCCCTTCGAAAATACTAAAGAGATACTTTTCCACATTTGTGAATACATATTAAAAATAATTATAACCAAATTAATCATAAATTAATTGTAAATTTATTATTACATGTTATTCTGCTTTGATATAAAAGTGCATGTTTAAAAATCTCTTCAACAAAATGAATGTTTAAAAATGTAATCATAAAGGAATTATGTAAAGTATATTATTCACTTAAAAGAAAGGTGAAAAGGTTTTAGAAAACATACAAGGATTATAAATCTTAAAAATGGCTGAAAAGACGAATTATTCTATTTTTCCATTTTCTTATTTTACAAAAGAATATTTTTTTTCTTATTTTCCAAGAAAAATAAAAAAATTCTCTTCAAATTCACAGCTTCATACTTGTTCAAAAAGGATGAAGACTCTTCAATATCTTAACACAAATCAAAGTGGTGGAGGGAAAAATCAAAGAAAAACCTAAAAATAAAAGAGGGAGAAGATCTTCCCATACAACATTTTCAAATATCTTTTGTTCTCACCCCATACAATTCAATTACTGGAAACCACCTCCGAGTGGGAAAGAAACTAGAGAGAGAGAGGAGGAAATTTTACATGTTAATGTAAATATATGCCATCAAAATTCTACACGAGTTCACAAGCGTCGAGGGATTTGAGCCATTTTCTCTCAGTATTTGGTTTCTGAACTAAAAAGCAATTGAATTTTCTGGGATTTGGGTGTTTTGTTTCATGGTTGTCCTATGAGTTTAGTAGTGGAGTCTGGTAGCCATGATGTCAAAAATTTGGTGGAGTTTTTGTAACAGAATGATGGATTGGTGGATCTGTCGCTATGACTTCATGAAACTCTGGTGCAAGATGGTTTGAAGGGCTTGGCCTAGCTTCTGGTAGAAGGCGTCAAATATGACTATTTGATGAAATGTGAAAGGAAGATGTGGTGCCCGATTGGTTTACAATTGTGAGCTTCATACAAGCTTGCACCCATTTAGGAGTGCTACAACAATAAATGTGGATCCATGATTACATAACTAGAAGTGGGTTTGAATTAGATGTTTTTGTTGGAACGTGCTCCTAGCTTGTGCCCAATTAGCATTTGTGCAATGGGGTAAGTGGATCCATGGTTATAATATTAGAACACAATTTTTGTCTGATATTTTAGTGGGGACTACTCACATAGATATGTATGCCAAATGTGGAAAATTAAAACTGGCACGCAAATTTTTTGATGAGATGTCTAAATGAGACATAGTTTTTAGGAACTCAATAGTTGTTGGTTATGATGAGCATTCCATGTAATTTTTTTTCCCAAATGCAATGATAAGCATGAATCCTAACCACATTATGTTTTTTGGTATTTTATTTGCATGCAGTCATGCAGGCTTTATAGATAAGGGCTAGCAATACTTTCATTGTATGGATCTAGATTACTCTATCATGCATAGAGTAGAGAATTATGCATGTATGGTTGACCTTTTTGGTCATGGTAGATGTTTGTACTAGGTAGAGGACTTCATCAAAAACATACCATTAGAACCCAGTGCTAGTGTGTGGGGAGCCTTGCTTGGTGCTTGTAAAATTCACTGCAATATTCAATTAGGAGAACATGTACCCAAATGCCTCCTTGAATTAGAGCCTAAAAATGTTGGATGTTATGTATTGATGTCAAACATCTATGCCATGGTTGGAAATTGAGATGGTGTGGAAAAAGTGAGAAAAATAATGAAAGAATGAGGATTGAAAAGAGTATCAAGATGTAGTTATGTTGAATTAAATAAAAAGGTACGTCGTTTCCTTACAGGGATAGATCACATGCTTAGACAGATGAAATCTATGAAATGTTTGAGACTTTGGTTGGGAAGAGGAAGGAGGCAGGATATGTCCCTAAAACAACCTTTACCCCACACAATTTTGAGGACAAAGTGAAGGAACAACTTTGTGTAGTCACAATGAAAAGTTAGCCATAGCTTTTGCTCTTATCAATAGAAATTTTGGAAGCACTATATAGATAAAAAGAAACCTTCATGTTTGTGATGACTCTCACAATGCAATGAAGTTCATCTCCGAGATCGTGAAGCAATAAAATATTGTAAGGGATGAAAAAAAGTTTCATCATTTTAACGATGGATTGTGTTCTTGTGGGGACTACTAGTAATGGCTATCTATATGAGCATTAGTCATGGACTTGAATGATTTTAATATTTTAACATTTGTTTCCTACAATTTCCAGTAAGAACTATTCTTACTTTTTCATTTCTAGCACAGTGCTATGTAACTTATGTAATTTATGGTCAATACAATTATGGATGTAGGTTTTAACCCCGTACAGAAATTACCTGCATACAAATTCTAAATCACATAAAAATAAACAATGCGAGAGCATAACACATAAAAAACACATATGCATAGAGATTTTCCCCTGGATCCCAAAACCGGGA
>APFE030250219.1:4280-49184 GCA_000404065.3 Pinus taeda | reverse complement strand
ATGAAACCATGCATGTGAAGAGAGTGAAATCTAACTCGAACTGTGAGGCCAATGCCTCACCTTCAAATCCTTCCTTGGATCCCATCTTGGATTTCTTCAGTGGATAGCTTGTAGTAAAATGGCCCACCTCATGACAACGAAAGCATCACACTTTTGATTTGTCAAACTTCTCCCCACCATGGGAAGAACTGGATTTGGAATGAGAATCATTCTCCTTCCCCTTCTTTTTCTTACTCGCTAAGACACAATTTTATATATCCTGCTTGGATGAAGAACCATCTCTGGTGCTTATTTTTATCTCCTCGTGCATCAAATCCGACCAAAGTCGTTCCCAATCTGATAGTTTTTCTCTTAAATTTACGAGTATTGGTAGCTATGCTAACTGAGGAGTGCAAGACTCACGATGTCATCATTGGCTGTTGTGATCCCTACGCTTCCAAGCTCATCCCTGTAGGTGGTGAGCTTGTTCAGATACGTAGATATCGTGTTGCCCTTTTCACACTTAATTTTCCAAAGCTTATCGTTTAGCGCCAACTTTCTTTGATCGCTTCTATTCTGATATAGATCTTTCAATGTTTTCCACATCAGAAATGGTGTCTCCTTCCCATGGAGACTTGAGACTATGTGGTCTCAAACTCCCTCTAGAAGGATTCTCCTTGCTCTAGCCAAACATTTCTTCCATTCCGCCAATTCTGTAGCATTAGCCGCTACCAACTTAGGGACTTCTTGATCAACGTATTCCTTTAAATCATTATCCTCTAATACTACTTCCATGCAATCCTTCTAGGATATATAATTCAAACTACGATCAAGAGCATAATCGAGTCTTAAACTGTTGAACACCATTGGTGAAAATGAGATGTGATAAGAACTCGATTTTTATATTCAAGAACAAAAAACTTCAAACTTCTCCCTTCTTATAAATTGTTCTCTCCTTTGATCACCTTTGCTCTAATACCATGTAGAATTTTCCATTGTCGATCAACAGATTATGCAATATACAAAAGCAAAATACAAGATCTACTTCTACAACAAACTTTGTGGAAGCTCAATCAATATGAGCAAGATCAATAAGAACACATATAATTGATGAAGAGAAAGCAAACACACATGAACATAGAAGAATAATCCTGGGGAAAGCCTCAGCCTAAAACCCCAATCTCTTTAATATCATACAAGTGGAAATAGTCTGGATTACAAAAATAATTAGCTCACAAGCTATCCTGCTCCCTCTGCAATCCCTCTACTGCTCATAGAGAGTCAAAGGCTTCTCACAATCCTTCTTCTCTGCCCTCCAAGCCTCCTATTTCCTTGCGTAGTTTTTCCTAGGGTCTAGTGCTTCCACAAGTGTGAATTCCCACCTCACACAGCTCACATGGCTCAGTAGTAACTATGCAATCTTGAAGGAGATAATTCCTTCTGCATGGATGAGTTTCCTATATAGGAAAATTCCTCCAACTGATAGTACATTGTCCCTTGCTTTTATCTCAACTGGGTCTCTGTCTAAACTAACATGCATGAGTTATTTATAAGAGAATACTCAGTTATCTGAAGTGCAGCAGTTACATGCATGCAAGCATTAACTAACTAAACTCACAATTGATTCTACAAATTGTTAGAACTAATCTGACTAGACTTAACTCAGTTAACTGAGTTAACTAACTACAACTCAACATTACAACTCATCCTTATCTCTTTAACTAATGGATAAATTCCTCAATCAATGGAGAAATTGTTGCATGTCTTCACATAGACTTCATGTTTGATTTTCTCCAACTAATTAAGTCAAGATGAATTAATTAATTATTTTTCAAACAACTGTTAAGAACAACTTCGAATTTTACTTCTCAATTTTAGTTCAGGGACTAACTAAAATTGGAATCCATCCCAAAATGCTATTTATAGCAATGTTATTTTTAGCACTTCCATTTTTCATTCCTTGTTGCTATGTCCAACACTGGTACTCGAACTGTTATTTATAGCAATGGTATTTTTAGCATTTCTTGTTGCCATTTTCAACAACATTTGATTGAAGTTGTTTGGAATATTATAATATTTCTTGAATTTTAGTTTGGGAACATTATAGTGGCATCAGATCATGTTCTTTATCTCTTTTAAAAGTTGATATAAAATTATGTTAGTTCACATGGACAAAAAAATATTTAATTTATGGTTGTTAGTGAAACATATTTACCACATCTCCTTTAAAGTAGGAGATAGGTTAGATATGTTGTTTAGTGTGGGAGATAGAGTGTGGTTATAGTTGAATAAGGAGAGGCTATAGGGTCTCTTTAAGAAAGAAAAGGCCCTGCAATATGGTCCTTTATGGTTGAGAGTGAAATATATTTACTACATCTCCTTTAAAGTAGGAGATAGGTTAGATAGGTCATTTAGAGTGGGAGATAGAGTGTGGTTATAGTTGAATAAGGAGAGGCTATGGGGTCTCTATAAGAAAGCAAAGGCCCTGCAATATGGTTTTTTTGAGATACTAGAAAAGGTGGAGATAATTCCTATAGACCCATCCTACCCAATACATTTTCATTTACTCAATAGTTAATGTGGAAAATCTCAAATTCTATGAGCCCTCCCTGTTGGATTAGGAAGAGGGGCAAGTCCTAACTTCCATAAAGGACATAGCTCCATATGCCCAGGAAAATTTTACATAAGCTATAGTAATATTATAGGAGAGACAAATAACTACAAGACAGGGGTAGCATGACCTTTCACAGATTGAGTTTAAAGGAAAACATTTAAGAAAAGCAAAATGGTACTCTAGGGAGAGGGTAGAGGAAACATTTCCTCACCTCATTTAGTAAAGATTTTGGTGACCAAAATCCTCCCAGAATGGGGAGGTATATTAAATACTAGTTCATTATGCACATTTTTATCTATATTGAAGTTTTTAGAGTGAAAAATTGGTGGAATAAACTTGTGGGAGTAGTTTTATTAGCGAAACCTTGTTTAGAAAATTAGGGTTTGAAAACTTATAAGGACATTTTGAGGCCTTAAATGACATTTTTTGGGGGTAAAAATTTCCCACTTATGCATGGGACCCTATGAAAATTTTCTACATTGTAAAACTCTCCAACGATGAAAATATCATGTCAAATAAAGTTCATATGAAAAATTTATGCCTCTTGGAAATTAAGATATCATGTTTGACCACCATGGCACAAATGGATGCAACATCAACCCCTGTTATTCATGGAAAATGGGATAGCCATATGAGGAATATGAATAAGACTCTATAAGGGTCAATTTTGTAAATTAATAGTTGAAGGAGTCAAACCTTACTCCTTGTTGGCTATTGAGTTATGTGTAGCAAGCCACTAGGAAGAAAGGGGGGTTGATTCTATTTGATTACATCTTGTTCCATAGTAGAGTAGAGCAACTAGGAGTGGGAGTGAGAGGGAATAACAATGGGATTTATTGTTTTGTAGTATCCTATTAAGCTATAGTATTAGGTATCTCCATAAAGAGTGCCCTCTACATTTTACTTGCATTATTTCCATTTCAGATAAAAGATAATAGAGCAACCTCACAATCTAATTAGTTTTTATCCAATAAGGGTTTATCAAAGCATATATTATGCTCAATCTATTTGGTGTGTGACTGTATTATTTTGTTCTCTATTTTTCATTTTTCATCCATTTCATCCATAAGAAGAAATCAATAACTAACAATTCTATAATCTAAACAAATTAAATCTTCATAGTAAATATTCCAATTTATTTGATCAAATCTATTGTGATAAACTATCTAGTTTGATATCCATGGTAGTTTACATATCATAGAAAGAATCATATGGATGTGGTTCAATTTACCAAACCTCCAACCCTAGTCCCTCCAAAATGGCTCCAACATTCCAATAACACATATTTCATTAAAATTGGAAATTGTTTATTACAAGAACATCACTAAAATTGAGCTTTTTGGTTATTTTGAAATTCTAGATCCACTATTTAATTCCAAATTTAATGAAATATGTGTTCAATGTTCATTTTGAACATACATTGTTGGGGAATAAGCCCCACTCACTCCATAATAAAATGTTGGTTTAGGGGTAATGAGGTCACACTCTTAAAAGGACACCTAATCTTTCCAAAATTGAGTTGCTACATGCCATAAGTCTTTAAAAATATGTATTTCATGCTCGTTTGGTGAGATTCAAGGTGATGCAACTCAACAACACAATTGCACCAAGACATTGAACTCTAAATATGGCACCGAGATAGATATGAACTTGCCCCACTATCCTCCATGTTAAACCTAACTAAGTCTACCTCTATTTTCCATTTTGACCAAATATTTCTGACTATAAGTGAATTGAAACCTAGAAAATTCCCCCATAACTTATCCACATGGTGTGCTAACATCATGCTATGACTTTGAAATAGAACTTTCCTCAAAGCATAACTCTCTAGACACCTCACTGTTAGGACCCCATATTGCCCATTTTTGACCCTATATTTTGTCATAATATTACCCTTTTCAACTCATAGTTGAAGGCCTTTGTTAGTATGATGACCCAATCATTCTAAAGGTATACAATAACTCTTCTCATTACTACATGTTTAATTATTCAACACATAATCATGCTATCTTTATAATTGATCCTTGAAGTTGACTAAGTTACTGAACAATTGTTGAAGCTGCCTAAAGTTGGCAGGACTATATTTTGCAGTTGCTGAAATAGCGGAAACAACACGAACCTCGAAGCTGAAACAACGGAAAAAGCACGAACCGCGAAGCTAAAAAAGTAAGGACAACATAAGAATCTCAAGGAGATAGTTGAGATTTGCACACCAGAATCGCGACAACAAAGGAATCCGATCGATCTGAATAAACTGTTATATTGGTCGTAACGATCATAATCCACATTACTGTAACAACATTCTATTAACGGGAATTGATTTCCATATTTTTGTACAAAGGGATGAACTAGAATTTATACTGAAAATCTTTTGTAATAGATGTCTCCTCTATAAAGAGGAGACATCTACATTAGAGGGGGGGGGGGGGGGGGATAAAGGATGAACAAGCTGTAACACAGGGGTTGTAGCGGAAGGACAAGACTGAATCTTTCCTGTAATATGGTATATTGACGGATGAATAAAATTCTGTTATGAGTATTTTAACTTAGTTTTTGTGTCCTAGGGAATCTTGTGAGAAGGCCAGGGCCCATCTTCATCACAAGATTCACCCATCTTATTTTTGTTGTGTGTTGTGTGTGTGAATTCTGTTTATACCTCATTTACGAGCACCACTTCTGATGGTAATTTACTTTTGCTAAGACTTTGTTTTTCTTTTCGATTGATGCTGTACATGAGTGCCTCACCGGTGATTAGGATTTACAAAGTGTAATCGTGTACTGGATAAACAGGGGCAGGTGTTGGATGTTCCTACTCTGAGGGATAGGGTCCTGATCCTTGTTACAGGACAAGCCATTGCTTCCTTTTTGCAACATTTATTTTCTTTAATCAATTATCTGTTCTTATTTAAATCCTGCAATAGATTATAATTCCTGTAACACAGAGTAGAGGTTTAACAAAGTGTGAATCATTTATACTACAACTTTTTAATGCTCTTAAAATTAAGTACATACAGTACGTAGTCACCTTTGAAATAATCAGACTTTCCCGGGTTGAAAATTTTTGTGGCACTCAACTGCTTAAATTGATAAGAAATTAAAGTGACCAACATTTTGGCGTCGTTGCCGAGGAAGGCGACTGAATATTTTAAAAATATTAATGACTTTCCTTTAGATGTACATGATGCATGAAAGGACGCAGGAAAGCTAACCCTACAGGCGGCAGGGGCAAAGGTAGAGGAGGAAGAAAAACTTTCATTGATGACATTATTTCGAAAGCGGAAACATCACAGAAGGTAAGCTTTTGGAGGCCACAGACGCAGCACTCTCTCCAAACGGACTACGAAACATAGGAAGTATTGGGACCAGAAAGGGTCGAAGAGACAATAGAACAAGTCGAGGAGTTGATGGAAGACATTGAGGAACCAATAGAAGATATTGAAATTGAGGAAACGGTTCAGGATATTGAAAACCCTACATAAAGCGCTGAAGACCGAGCAAGTGAGACAGGGGAACAACCAATGGAAGGAAATAATGAAGGACCCTTTGGTGGAGGAAGAAGAGAAGGAAGAGGGGAAAATTCCCTCTCCACTTTAGAATTCCCTATTGAAGATCTTCCTAGAGTGGCAACCCCTATGAAGAACATTCCATTATCAGCTTTACCTAATTTCCATGGTTTATCATCTGAAGACCCTGAAGAATTTTTGTTTGAATTTGATATATTGTGTAGGAGTTATGATTATGTGACTAATCCTCAAAAGTTGAAGTTATTTCTAGTAACATTAAAAGGAAATGCATTAAGATGGTTCATGAGCCTGGGAAGACATGTGATCACAACTCGGGATCAAATGAAAGAAAAGTTCTTGGCCAAATACCAAAACTATTGCCGAACAAGAGAAAGGAAGGAGGAATTATTCAAGATGGTTCAGAAGGAGGACGAAAATCTGGAAGACTTCGTGGAAAGGCTACAGTATAATTTGTAGCGATCTGATCATCCGAATATAAGTAAGGACATTCTTAAGTCAATATTGTTAAAAGGAGTACGAGATGATTGTTTAGATATGTTGAATATGCTTGGAAAAGGAGATATATCTAAGGAATCATATGATGAGATTGTTAACCTCTGTAAGAGATGTTCAAGAGGAGCAGCAAGCAGAACAAAAAGCAAAGATAATACATACTCAAGAGTCCAGAAATCAGCAAGTGGAGGAGCAACACAAGCTAAAATAGGTAACTTACTTGAAGAATTTAAAACTGAAATGTTAAGCTCTTTTGCTTCACAAATTGATACCTTGCAGGTTAAAAAGAAGCAGGCGGAAGCAGAAGCTGCTTTGGCTATCTTCTGCTCTAAATGCAGAGAAAAACACCCATTAAGGGAATGTCCACTGGATAAGGTACCAATTTGCACCATTTGTGAGAAGGACCATGAGACTCAAGAATGCCCTTCTTTGCCAGGAATAAAAGCAGCACTGCAGCCAACTGAAGAAGAAGCTGAAGCAGTTTAGTTATTGACACAAAGGAGACAATGGAAACCACGAGGACAAGGTACGAATTCTAACATGTCATTTAATCGTTGGAATAATCATCCTCCTTTTCAAACAAATTACTCGCCCTTGAATCAATACCCACCCTTTAATCAAATGAATTTCCCACCCATGCAGCAACCAAATCCCCTTTTGTTGATCATACAATATGGAATCCCTGGGCACTACAGCAATCCTATTTTAATCAATGGAACCCAAATTGGATAGCTCAACAGATTCCATTTCCAAACCAATTTCCCCAGTATCAACAATCTCTCTCCTTACCATCAAATGCTCCACCGAATAATCAAACAATCAGACCCCAACAGCCTGTGCAACCTAACCCCAACCCAAATAACAATAAAGCTCTGCACGTAATTGATATTCAAAACCAACTTGTTTTCCCTATGCAATGCAATGATATTCATTTACACTCTGGAAGGATAGTTGAACCCATTATTGATGACATTACTTCTTCTGACTTTCATAAAGAAGAAACTGGAAAAGAAAAGTCATCTAATAACAATGTTGAAACAGTTGAATCATCCTCTAATAAGACTGCTGAAACAATAGAGCCACCATTTCCTGAATGACTGGCTCTTACCAAAACACTTGAGCCACCTGCTTTTAACCTTTTAGGAGAATTACTGAATTTATATGTTAAGATTCCACTCATACAGGCACTAAGAGATGTACCAATTTATGCTAGAACTGTTAGAGATATTTGTATTAAGAAACCTAGAAGAAAAGCTAAAGATCCCCTCACAGTCCATGTGATGGGTGATCTAGCTGCTCTAATGACAGGTAAAAACCCCCCTATGAAATATGGTGACCCTGGTCATCCTACGGTCACAGTGCAGGTTGGAAAAGCTTCTGTTTCTAGAGTTCTAGTAGATCTAGGTGCGGCAATAAACATTATGACACTCAAAACCGCACAAATATTGCAATTAAAGAATGTAATTAGGGAAACACCAACCATTCTGGAGCTTGCTAACTGCTCCACAATCAAACCTAAAGGAGTCATTGAAGAATTTATAATTTCAGTTGAATCCTGGAACTACCCAGCTGATTTTGTCGTATTACAGACTAAAACAAAGTTGGGGGGTCATCCATTGATTTTAGGGAGACCTTGGCTGGCTACAGCAGATGCCTTCATCAACTGTAGAGCAGGCTCAATGACAATTTCGAATGGATGTGAAACCAAGTAGCTTACTCTTTACCCTCATGCTACACCTATGATTAATAATGATAATTCTGTATGGTTAGATTATGAGGATGATGAGACCCAACCCATTTTGACTATCGGACAAGCTTTAACTCTTAAAGATTCAATCGAGGATGAATTAATTAGCAATTTTATTTCAGAACCTTCTTCAGTTAATTCTGAAATATATGATCACTTGACTACAATCTTGAATCCTGAATCTCAGCAAAACCTTAAAACTGAAAATTTATCCCAAACACCAGCTGGCATCTCCTCCAAAAGCATAACAGTAGAAATCGAGCCTGGGAAAACATTAAATATAAACCCTGACCTAACAGATGTTGAAACGCAACAGTTAATGAAGCTACTCCGTGAGAATAAAGAAGCATTCGCATGGGATTACACAGATATGAAGGGAATCTCTCCTGAATTATGTACTCACCGTATTTATATTAAAGAGGGATCTCGTCCAGTCTGTCAACCCCAACGACGAATGAATCCCAATTTAAGGGAAATTGTGAAGGAAGAACTTAAAATATTGTTGAATGCAGGATTTATATATCCTATATCTGATAGTGAATGGGTTTCTCCATTAGTAATTGTACCTAAGAAAAGTGGGAAATGGAGAGTGTGTGTAGATTATAGAGCTCTAAATAAGGCCACTCAGAAAGATCATTTCCCTTTACCATTTATTGACCAAGTACTAGACAATTTGGTAGGCAAGAGATTCTTTTCCTTTTTGGATGGATTTAGTGGATATAATTAGATCAAGATTGCACCCCAAGATCAAGACAAGACCACCTTTACTAGTCCATGGGGGACTTTTGCTTATAGAGTTCTTCCATTTGGATTATGTAATGCACCAGCAACATTTCAAAGAGCAGTAATAGGGATTTTTTTCTGATATGCTTAATGATTCCTTAGAAATATTTATGGATGACTTTACTCCTTATGGTTTGACTTTTGAAGATGCATTACAAAACCTTGAGAAAGTACTTAAACGATGTAGAGAAGCACATCTTGCCTTAAGTACTGAAAAATGCCATATGATGATGAATCAATGTATTGTATTGGGACACTTCATCGTATTCCTAGGAATTCAAGTTGATCCAGCTAAAATACAAGTAATTCAGACTCTTCCTATCCCTAAAACACAAACTGATGTAAGAAGTTTTTTAGGACATGCTGGCTATTATAGAAGATTTATTAAAGATTTTTCTAAAATAGCTTCTCCTTTGTTTGTGTTACTTATGAAAAATGTTGAATTTAAGTGGACTGATGATTGTTAGAAAGCATTTAATGAACTTAAACATCAATTGTCTACAGCTCCCATTTTAAGAGGACCTGACTGGGCACTCCCCTTTCATATATCCTCTGATGCTTCAGACACTGCAATTGGAGCTGTCTTGGGTCAAGAAGAAAACAATCTTCCCTATGCTATCTATTTTATTAGTAAAAATATGAAACCTGCTGAACTTAATTATACGGTCACCAAGAAAGAATTCTTAGCAGTCATTTATGCTATTAATAAGTTTCGACATTATATTACCGGTTACACCACTTTTGTTCATACTAATCACTCGGCCATTAAATATTTAATGAACAAATCAGTGACAAATGCTCGAGTTACCAGATGGTTATTACTATTACAAGAATTTGATATCACAATTGTAGATCAACCAGGTAAAGAAAATGTAGTTTCTGATTTCCTTTCTCAGCTAAAAATTGATGAAAATACTCCAATTGATGATTCCTTTCCTAATGAATATTTATTTGCAGTATCTGCTCACTCACCTTGGTATGCAGACATTGCTAATTACTTAGTTGCAGGGAAGCTACCATCACACCTAGCGCATAGAGAAAAGAGAAAGATCATTCAGCAAAGTGCTAGGTACAACTGGATAAGCGGATGTCTTTTTCACATAGGACTCGATCATGAAATTCAGAGATGCATCAGAGAAGATGAAGTTTATGATATATTGAAGGCTTGTCATGATCGCCCTTGCAGAGGGCATTTTGCTGATAAAAGAATAGCACACAAAGTTCATAGAATGGGTTATTACTGGCCCTCACTTTTCAAGGATGCAAAGAAATATGTCACGGCTTGCGATAGCTGTCAAAGAATGGGGCAGCCTAATCACAGGGATGAAATGCCACTTAATCCCCAGGTAATACTGGAACCTTTTGAAAGATGGGCGCTAGACTTTATAGGTACCATTAATCCTCCATCCAATCAAAGAATTTATATACTGGTCTGCATAGATTATATGACAAAATGGGTAGAAGCTAAGGAACTCCTCAGAGCTAATGAAGAATCAATTTTAACCTTTTTATTTGAAGAAATCTTTGTTAGGTTTGGATTGCCTAGAGAACTAGTCACAGATGGAGGACCTCCTTTTAATTCTCATGGCTTCAAAGATACATTACAGAAATATCACATTAAGCATAAAATGACTACACCTTATCAACCCCAAGCCAATGGGCAGGTGGAAAGTACGAATAAAGTCATAGAAGCCATTTTGACAAAAACAGTAAAGGAAAATAGAAGGGATTGGTTTCAAAGGTTGCCTGAAGCATTATGGGCTTACAAAACTACTTGGAGGAATACTACAGGTTTTTCACCTTACGAATTAGTCTATGGTAAAAGTGTTGTTTTTCTTGTGGAATTTGAAACCAAAACCTTAAGGACTGCTTTAGCTGTTAACCTTGACTTGACTGATGCAGAGACAGCTAGGTTGCAATAGCTTCAGGAATTGGATGAAAAGAGGTTGGATGCCATCCATCAAACAACCATGATACAACAACAAATAACCAGGTGGCATGATAAAACCATCAAGCATAAGTAGTTCCAAAAAGGTAATTGAGCTCTACTGTATGACTCCCGTTTTGAAAATTTTCAAGGTAAATTAAGAACAAGGTGGCTAGGACCCTATGAGGTAGATACTATTTTTCCAAATGGAACAGTCAGACTCTTAACGATTGATGATTCCAGAACACCATTATTAGTGAATGGGTATTGACTTCGTTTGTATCAGCAACCTATTTCTAAAGAAGATTTCAAAGCTACTTGCATGACAGACATACACTATGCCTTTTTGGGGGAACCCGCTATCCCTCAATGCACTTGATTTCCTGTTTACAATTGCCATGTTACAATTAATTATTTTGCAGATCTTAGCTTTGGAAGGTGGTTGAGAAGAAAAGTTCCAATCTAGGGAGAACTAAGATGTGGCTTGGAGAAGCATTGCCATCTCACTTCAGAACACAATTCTTACTCTTACATTTTTTTTCCACCATTTCCCATTGCTAAAACACCATTTCCCGTTGCTGAAAAACCATTTCCCATTGCTGAAACACCATTTCCCGTTGTTGAAACACCATCTCCCGTTGCTGAAACACCATTTCCCATTGCTGAAAAACCAATTTCCAATGCTTAAAACCCCAATCTTGTTCATTTTTCCCAAAAATCAATAATTCTCCCATTTCTGTTCCCGAGAATGAACTATTACTCTTCATTAAGTGAATCAGCCATTCATCCTGACAATTATGGTCCTTCACTATTATTTGATGTGAATGATAAAATCCTTGTGTGTAAAAACCCTCATACTTTATAGACCTTTTTTATATATCGTCGACCTATTGATGACGAGATAATACTTTTTGGTGCAACAACCAAAGGTAAATATAAAGGTATGCGTGTTTACGTGTGAATATTAAATCATAATTAATGAAAAGATATGATATGACTGTCGAAATCGTCATACTACCAACCATATCATTTAAGCCGCAGTTGGGGGGGTTACCGAAATATCGTAATCATTAAAAGACACGCCAATCACCGTCATTTCTATTTTCCCCCTGTAGTATCTAGTCACCCCATCTCTACCTTATGACATTAGCTGTAACGTTCTACTCTGTTTTTGACCTCGGCAAACTAGGCTTTGCACTTTGTATCTTGTCTAAACCAGTAACAATGGGAGGAAATGTTGTTAGACATGAACCTGGCTCAACGGCATTACTGGAACTCTACCAGGAGGCATATCAAATCTTTTTAACAGGCCGGATGGGTGGATTACTTCAGAAGACTTTCGGATTTCGACTCACAGCAGGTTCTGGAATTTGCATGTAATCTGAGGGAAGGATACTCCACTATCTAAGGAGTGCGAATTCTAGCAACAGAAGAGGATATAGCACAAGTTTCGGGACTACCAACCAATGGTACTCGCTGGTTCAGCAAGAAACACCTCATTCTCCATGCACAGCAAGATTTTCTGTTACCAGGGGAGCATGTTGAACCCAAAGGCAGGGGTGTTGCACTTCGATCACTACCGCCACCATGGCCAAAGGTTGCAGAATTTGTTAAGAACTATTTTACCTGTGAGGGTTGCTATCAGGTAGTCTACAAACATGAATTTGTGATTTTAAATCATTTGAGGCATGGTCGTTTAATAAATATGCCCTATTATCTACATGGATGTCTAAAAAATATGGCACATTATACTGTGAAAGCAAGGCACCAACTCCTTTCCCTTACACACCATCATTTGGCCCAGTTCTTAATAAATAGAGGTTTTTCCCTGCACAATCCACCTCCCATCAATAATCCTCCTCAACAAGCTGAGGAAATTCCTCAGCAAGCTGAGGAAAATCCTCAGCAAGCCCAAGAAAATTCCCAGAAATCCGAGGGAAACTCCGAGCAAGCTGCTGAAAATCAACAATCGGCAGCCGAAACTCCACAATTAAGCACCAAAAATTTGCAGCAGACCTCAACCCTTAATGAAGCTGAACCATCCACTCCCATGGTCCATATCCCCACCGATGACTTGGACAAAAACACCCCCATCAGTACGCTTAAGAGGAAGAAGCAGCAGGAAGCTGTAACCCCACTAAAAAGAAAACCCAGGGCCTCAGTTTCTCATAATCTGCCTATCTTAAGGAAAAGTGCCCGAAAGAGAAAAGCTACTGTTTTTCCTACCTCCTTACCACGGCGATGAACAAGGTCGTCCATAGTAATTAAGGACATTATCCCAAATTCCCCACCCATCACTCTAAAATCTCGTATTCTGCCCAGCCCTGAACCTTCACTTTCCTCACCATCCCGTGCCGAAATTCAGAGCGTTCACGATTTTGTGACATCATTTTTCTCAAAAGAGGCAGCTGCTCCACAAGAACCAGCTGTCGATACATCTAAAGTAGACATCCAAGATGATATAGGGTATGTGGCTGATACATAAGAACCAGCCATTGACCCAACAGGTGATACACAAGAACCACCTGTTGGGAAACAAAAGGAAAACAACCTAGATGTGGCTGATACACAAGAACCAGCCACTAACCCAACAGGTGATACACAAGAACCACCTATTGGGAAACAAAAGGAAAACGACCTAGATGTGGTTGATACACAAGAACCAGCCACTGACCCAATAGGTGATACACAAGAACCACCTGTTGTGGACACAAATGATGAAGTTAATACTGAATAGCAATTCGTTCCTCCAATGGAACCTGCAACTACAAAAGCCCCGGTTACTTTAGCCTCCTTGCAGGGAGAAAACGAGTTTTTGAAATCTGAAATCAAGGCTTATCAGCAATAATTAACAATGGCCAGGGAAGCCTATGAAAAGGAACTTAATCTCTACATGTTAGCTCAAGTAGCATCTGCAGCCGAAAAGAGTGCAGAAAAGGATCAATACAGGGAATACATGTGCAGTGAATGTGGTGATCTCTATACTCGAGCAAGTTATAAGATAGTTGAAGTTCCGTTGTCTGGAGCCAGTCCAGTACCTCCTCCTATTATAGTAAAAAAGGAATACCCTGTTGTTACACAAGAACCAGCAGGCTCTTGAAGAATTTTAGAGAAAGGAACAAAAACACCCCGGCCTACCCGAGTTGTTACAGAACAGAAACCAGTAGAAAAATATTTTACAACTAAGAAGACACAGACTGAACCTCCCTATGTCAACAATGCTCATACATAGACTGAACGTCCCCGTGTCAGTAGTTCCTACACATAGACTTCTAGTTTTCAGAAACTAAGTAACACATGGAAGACAGAGTATGAGCTCTCACAAGGAAAGGCATTTCAGCAACAAAAGTCATTATGGCTCAACCATGCATATAGAAATTGGGAAGTACTTGAACAGTCTCGTGCACAATATAAGGAGAATAAGAAATTAAAAACCAGAGTGTCCCTCATCTTTGACTTGGTCCAGCGGTTAATTGCTACAAGGAAACCCTCTTTTAATTATTCTGTATTTTTGAGAGAACATTTAGCGTTCCTCCAAATGAAAGCAATCAAGGATGGAAGACCCCACCAGGTATCTACACCACAACAATTTATTGAGACCTTCGCAGAAGCACCAAATAGCGACCAAAACTTGTTGTGTGAACTCTATCTTCACAATGAGGCTATGCCTGAAGATAGAAAGCTTAATTTACTTCCTTTGGTTGGCGATATCCAAATAAGAGCCTTCATTTCCTTCTTGGCCAATCAACTTACTTGGCAGAATGCTTTTATGTCAGCAGCACATAATGAGGAGAACTGTCTCCTCTGGATCTGTGCTGAGCCACAACATGCAGCTATCGTCATTGCAGAACATCAACAAATTCTACGAGAGCCAGGAATGACTGACCATATCAGGAAACTACAGGTAGCAGTCTTGGAAGGCTGCCAGTTTTATGTGAAAACTAAAGGAGCTCTGGCTATAAAAGCCAATAATCTATTCTGGGAACACTGTCCTAAAGAGAGACGGGAATATCATCCTTATAATCCTCTCAATCTTTAGGTGGCAATCTCACGCATACCTAATTATGTTAGATGCATTACACAGTGTGCTGAAAGTTGGATTGGTTATCACTTTCATTTCCCTCTCTTATGGCTACCTAGACAGCAATATAAGGCTCAATATAAATTAACCAAAAAGGAGGAGCTGGCAGCATGGTATAAATTTCAGAGTGTCTATGGGTTTAGAGACATGGTTGATAGCACCTTCCATACTTACTGCATAAGCAATTTGCACTGTTCATCCCAGTATTTTGACTCAGGTTCAGACTAGACGTTGAATGCAAACATGCAACATTTTTAGTTGGGGGGGATGTTAGGACCCCATATTGCCCAATTTTGACCCTATATTTTGTCATAATATTACCCTTTTCAACTCATAGTTGAAGGCCTTTGTTAGTATGATGACCCTATCATTCTAAAGGTATACAATAACTCTTCTCATTACTACATGTTTAATTATTCAACAGATAATCATGCTATCTTTATAATTGCTCCTTGAAGTTGACTAAGTTGCTGAACAATTGTTGAAACTGCCTAAAGCTGGCAGGACTATATTTTGCAGTTGCTGAAACAGTGGAAACAACACGAACCTCGAAGCTGAAACAACGGAAAAAGCATGAAACGCGAAGCTGAAACAGTAAGGACAACATAAGAATCTCAAGGAGATAGTTGAGATTTGCGCACTAGAATTGCGACAACAAAGGAATCCGATCGATCTGAATAAATTGTTACATTGGTCGTAACGATCATAATCCACATTACTGTAACAACATTCTATTAACGGGAATTGATTTCCCTATTTTTGTACAAAGGGATGAACTAGAATTTATACTGAACATCTTTTGTAATAGATGTCTCCTCTATAAAGAGGAGACATCTACATTAGAGAGGGGGGGGGGGACAGAGGATGAACAAGTTGTAACACAGGGATTGTAGCGGAAGGACAAGACTGAATCTTTCTTGTAATATGGTATATCGATGGATGAATAAAATTATGTTCTGAGTATTTTAACTTAGTTTTTATGTCACAGGGAATCTTGTGAGAAGGACAGGGCCCACCTTCATCACAAGATTCACCCATCTTCTTTCTGTTGTGTGTTGTGTGTGTGAATTCTGTTTATACCTTATTTACGAGCACCGCTTCTGATGGTAATTTACTTTTGCTAAGACTCTGTTTTTCTTTTCGATTGATGTTGTACATGAGTCCCTCACCGGTGATTAGGATTTACAGAGTGTAATGGTGAATTGGATAAACAGGGGTAGGTGTTGAATGTTCCTACTCTGAGGGATAGGGTCCCGATCCTTTGTTACAGGACAAGCCATTGCTTCCTTTTTGCAAGATTTATTTTCTTTAATCAATTATCTGTTCTTATTGAAATCCTGCAATAGATTATAACAACTGCAACACAGAGTAGAGGTTTAACAAAGTGTGAATCGTTTATACTACAGCTTTTTAATGCTCTTAAAATTAAGTACATACAGTATGTAGTCACCTTTGAAATAATCAGACTTTCCCGGGTTGACAATTTATGTGGCACTCGACTGCTTAAATTGATAAGCAATTAAAGTGACCAACACTCACCACCCACTTCACAATTAGAATGGAATCTTAAGTGGTGACATCAATCAAACTAATACCTCCATCATCCTTGGGAATAGTACACACCTCATGAATGAAAGGAAGACCCATTATGATGTATTACTTGAAATTTGGGTATGGTCTCAAGATATATTATATCCTCTAAAACTAAGTGTTACTATAATATTGATAGGGAATAGAATGAATATGCAAATACTATAATAGTTTTCGAACCATAATCAACTTCCTAATGAAAGAGAGGCCCTTATGCTACCAAAGATGACATTTCCAATGTCATTGTTGAAAACACTAAGCCCACATGGAAACTAGTGAAATATTTATACCAAAGGAAGTACCCAAATAATATTTAATAATCACAATTGGTTGAATAAAATTCCAAGTGGGGAGAATCTAGTCAAGAGGAGAATGAAATCCACCAACCAAAAACCAATGTTATGATCATTGAACACAAACCCTGTTGAGAAATATAGGGCATAGGAATTAGAATATTTGTCTTTGATGATAACTACTTGTGAGTACTTTTTACTTAGATTATGTTCTTCTTTTGATTTAGATTATTATACCGTTCTTCTTCACCAAACAACTACCAAACCATAAACAATAATGAGATAAGAGACACAAAATGTAGGCAAGCAGCTAAGGCCAAAACCTCTCCAACCTGAGAGGAAAACCCAAATGAATTCTTCTTCTAATAGAAACTTCAAGTGATGAATTCCAAGACTAAGACCCTTGACTTACCAACCTCTCCAAGAACAAGTCACAAACCTTCTATGAGCAAGTTATTCTTCCTTGAGTCAACGATGGTCAAACTACTTGCTTCATTTATGATTTCGGCTATCCTTCATATTTCGGCCTATGAGCTTAGACCTACAACTCTCAGCCTCTTCAGTAACCCTAGTTGAATCATGTGGGAGGGATCGCCACAAATTTTAGTACCGTTGGTCCCTTCACTTGGATGGAGACATTTTGTACTTCACTTCGACTTGTATTCTTGACTTGTTTCCTCCCTTAATTTAGTATTTTAAGTAGACTGTGATAACTTCATCTCCTTCTATAACAGATGACACTAATTTTCTTTGCACATGTGAAGATACGTTGCCCAAAATAGATCAAAATGACTTCGACTTCTCCTCCTCCTTTTCTTTTCTTGATGGGAGACTTCTTCTTCTAGGTTTCTCACACTTTTTTTTCTATTTTAGATTCTTGATTGAATGGTTCTTCAAGTGATGTTGAGTCCTTCTATATATAGTGGTATGTCCATGTAAAATAGGTTAAATTAACCTTGTGATTAGTCTGACATGCTATTCTAGAATCAAATTCATCTCCTTTTGAAGGCCGACTTGAAGGAATGTTTGCGACAAGGTCTTGGAGGGTTAATGATTCAAACAAATTTTCTTTTTACAATATTTAACATGCCTAAATGGGTCTTCAATACATGACCTTGAATCAATAGAATTTAGGACTTGATCACTAATCCTAATAGTTCTCAATGGGAGCTTCATCTATAAAAATAAAAATCCTTGATCATGAAACCCACGACTCAAGCATAACATAAATAATTTTATTTTTCTTCTTTACATCAATTAGATAAAGTCATGATTACACATGTCATTATGAAGATCAAACATAGTTACATATTTCGACACTCCCTCTTGACTAGGGAGGTATTCATAATCCATACGAGGTACTTGGACATTCTCAATATGAAGAATTTTCATAAGAAGAGTCATATTGGTAACTCATCTCTTTAGCATCATATCATAAAACATTTTCATATAGCAAGGACTTGACTAATCTCTCTATTTATAGACACCCTCATCATTATCTCTCTCAGAACATACTCCTCTCAGGTTCTCTCAGAGTATGTTCCATCAAGACTATTATTATCTTGGATTCATAGTCCTCAAAGAATATCGGTCCTTAACACATCCTCAAAGAGTATCGAATGGTAGATTCTTACCCAATCCTCCATTCTATCTTCCCAAGTGTAGACAAGAATGATGTGTCTATCTCTCCCTCTCAACTTAGGGAGGAAACACCCATTCCACTAAAGGAATGTACCCATTCCTATAAAAGGAATTTACCCAAGCTCCCTCTTGACCAGCGACTTGCTTCCAACAACTTTCTCGGTGAAGATCATGGGATAAACAAATGCTTGTAGAACTCCTTTCTTTGATTTCATGACTTTCTTCTTTGTTATAGAGTCTACATCTTGTGGGACCTATTTGTAGGGAATACACCATCCATCACTTTCATCCATGAATCATGTCAGTCATGTCATCATTCCTTTCATTGGAAAGTGATTCATTAATCCATATCTGGCCTTCCATCATGCCTTGCTTTCATCCTTATGTCATGTTTCCTTAAGGACCTTTCATCTTATCACATGAGTATCAGTTGTATAAGACTTCCACAACACTTCCCTTAGTAGCCCTGCATAAGCCCATCCAAATATTGCTCAAAAATAAAAGATGAACATTAAGTAAAAAATATCTTCATGATGGTCTTTCATCATGGCATCTTCTTGTTCTCATCAACATCCTGCATACATATTGACACATCTCCAAATGATATACGTTTTCGATGGTCTCTTTCTTTTTCAGACTTCATTAGGGTCTTCTTATATTTCATGGCGATATCATAGTCAAATATTTCAGTCCTTGGATGTTGATTACCTTCTCCATAGTTTCATTTTTCATGATATCTTCCTTTCTTTCTTCACATATTTTCTTTTAGAAACTTTCAATCAGAGTTCCTCTAAGTTTTTCAACCACCTCATATTTCATATGAGGACATATTGTGTTGATTTCATCTAGTCAATGTGTCACCCATGCCTTCCTTCATCCTTTCAAAGGAGGATATCCTTTCTTTTGATTATGCTCTCAAAGTAGAGCATTCATTCATAATATCTGCAACCATATGACATGAATTAATATATGTGCATACATGATGAAAATGAGAATTTGGAGGTTGCCCAAAATCCGAATTTCTTTAAAAAACAGGATACTGGACCTGTGGTTGTGGCCCACTCAATCTTCTGCTGCGCTGCAATAGGAATATCCAACCACCGTTCTTAAGAATGAAATGAGAGTGTAAGGAATTATGAGCACAGAATTTTTGGACGCACACACATTATAACATTATAACAGTACACCATATAAGAGTTAGAACGCACACAACCACACATTATTTGCTCAATCATAAACTCACACAAACGTATACAATACTAGAACACATTTCATATATATATACATAACAAATTACATTCCAGGCTAAGGCATTTCAACCTTAAACCCCAGCTCACAATCGACTACATCTGGCTCACTCACAATTTTACTCACAAATAAGATATATCCCTCACACCCTATCACATTACATTTATATAAAATGCATTAAGAAGAATTGATAAGATTTTCTCCTAGTTTTTCTACAATGAAAGGTCTCCAAAAAGCATGCATGGCTGTATCCATCTTATCTGCTTTAAATTATCCGCTTTAAATTCACTTTTCTCCTTTAAAACAAGCTTTTCTCTATTCTGATCCTCTGGTCCACACTTGCTTGCTTTGTTGCTGGGTGCTCCTGCATCAGACTCCCGAGGCACAAAAATTTATGACCTCCTGGTCATATGCTTTTGGTCTTTAGCAATTTTATCCATTGCATTCCTTCACTGCAACCAACCTCTGCAGTAACAGCCTCCTCTGTTACACGATACCTCACCAAGCCCTCCGCACTCAGTCTTTTGGCATCCTCTAGGTTGCTGCAAATATTCTCACCTTCTGCTGCCGCTACCTACACAAAATATAAAGACCATACCTATTCATACTTCATTAAGAACTGTACCTCCTTCCGCAGAATCTTTTCTGCTCTGATACCACCTGATGAAAATGAGAATTTGGGGGTTGCCCAAAATCCAAATTTCTTTAAAAAACAGGATACTGGACCTGTGGTTGTGGCCCACTCAATCTTCCACTGCGCTGCAATAGGAATATCCAACCACCGTTCTTAAGAATGAAACGAGAGTGTAAGGAATTATGAGCACAGAATTTTTGGACGCACACACATTATAACATTATAACATTACACCATATAAGAGTTAGAACGCACGCAGCCACACATGATTTGCTCAATCATAAACTCACACAAACGTATACAATACTAGAACACATTTCATATATATATACATAACAAATTACATTCCAGGCTAAGGCATTTCAGCCTTAAACCCCAGCTCACAATCGACTACATCTGGCTCACTCACAATTTTACTCACAAATAAGATATATCCCTCACACCCTATCACATTACATTTATATAAGATGCATTAAGAAGAATTGATAAGATTTTCTCCTAGTTTTTCTACAATGAAAGCTCTCCAAAAAGCATGCATGGCTGTATCCATCTTATCTGCTTTAAATTATCTGCTTTAAATTCACTTTTCTCCTTTAAAACAAGCTTTTCTCTATTCTGATCCTCTGGTCCACACTTGCTTGCTTTTTTGATGGGTGCTCCTGCATCAATACATACCTCATTTATTCCTTTAGGTCATCTAGACTTCTTTCAAAAACTTCCTTCATTGAAAGAAATTCAATTCCTTAACTCACTTCACTTATTTTGATATCATACCATCATCCCAAGAATTCCTACATGTTGGAATTCTTGATGAAACACTTGCTTGCTTTTAATCGGTAAACCTTCCAATGAAGATTCCAACAAAGGATCTTGAGTATCCCCATCCAACAAATGTTTCCTTTTGAATGACGTATGATGAGCTTTGTACTAGATGGAATTTTATTCTTCTCATAAGTACCATTTATGCTTCTAATGAGGTTTCCCAAGAGTTACTTCCTTTTATAGGTGACTTCTATTTCAACTATCATTCATGCTCCTCTATGATGATGTCACGAGCGTTTGCTTTGAATGCTTCTATGATGCATGATGCAACCTATCATGCTCCTTAGTAAATTATATCATGATAGTTATACAACAGAAGAACTTGAAAAATAGAAACTTGAAAAGAACTAGGAGAGGAAGACTATCTCAATCATAGGAGAGATCTTTTACTTCCTCTTTCTTGGATTTCTTCTTTTCACCTTCCTCCACTTCTTCAGTGATATGGGCTTCTTCTCTTCCCCTTTTGTTATTGTCCTTCTTGAGCTTAGGACAATCTCTCTTGTAATTCCCATATTATTGACATCCATAACATTGAACCTTTGCCATATTATTCTTCTTTTTTTTTAGGACAAAAGTTTCCAAATTTTCCTTTTCTTTTGGTCATTGTAGCATATCTTTGATTTTTCTCACTTGATCCTACATCAGTTTTTGCCTTCAACCTGGTTTCTTCAATCTTGCATAGTGACCATAGATACTTGAATGGAGTAGCTTCCTTCTTCCCATAAACAATTGATGTAAAGTTATCCCATTCCTTTGGTAGTGCATTTAGTACTACGATAGTCATCTCTTTGTTAGACATTATTTCTCCTAGATCTTGAAGTTGATCCCTTATTTCAAATATCCCCATAAAGTATGAAGCTATTACTTATTCTTTTGATATCCTTAGCTTGTAGAGTTCTTGTCTCAATGAGATTACTTCTCCTGCAGTTCTTATGGAAAACAACTCTATCAGTTTGTCATATATTTATTTTGAAGTTTCAATAGATACATAGGGAATAGGGGGATCCTTGATGGATTTTATGAGAATCCTTTGAGCCCTCACTTCCCTGTTCATATATATTGCAAGTGTTTGAGCATCTTCTTTTGGATGTTTTGTGATTGAGCCCTTAACATGTTCCATGACCTCATTTTCTATGAGATTCAGATCTGTCCTTTTATTCCAAGCAAGAAAATTTGGAGCCCCATCCAACTTGTCGCTTTCCTTGAAAAAATACATTTTAACAGATTCAGATGTAGACATAAATATACTTATTTGTGAAGATGATTATTCAACTTGCTACTTCCTTGAATTTGATCATGATATAAATAGTAGAAATCTTCTCCTTGATGAAGATAACTTTCTTCAAAAGTGATCCTTTTTCTCCAAAGAGAGGGATACCACCTTAGAAAATTTGATGATGATAAAAACATCCTTGATCTTGCTTCTCTTGGATGAGTAGACTTCAAGTTACTTTGATTTGTAGATCTCTTCAGCTTGAGTAGAGGTTGGGTCTTTGTGGTCTCTTTTCTTGATGATGACTTGAGTGAGGATCCCAAGACTTCTTCTAGTGTAGACCTCTTCTTAGATTGATCTAGGGTTTTGTTACTTTAACAAGATCATGTAGACCTTGACTTCAAAATGATTTTATAATGAGATGATCTTCTAGATCTACTAGAGTTTCGGTCCTTGAATGCTTGAAAGTCCCTTGTTGAACTACCCTTCTTTCATTTGTCACCTTAGCTCTGATGCCATGTTGAGAAATACAGGGCATAGGAATTAGGTGATTTCTCTTTGATGATAATTGCTTGTGAATAATTTTTTACTTCTTTAGATTAGGTTCTTCTTTTGACTTAGATTATTATAGTCTTCTTCTTCATAAAACAACTACCAAACCATAACCAATAATGAGACAAGAGACATAAGATGTAGCCGATTAGCCAGGGTCAAAACCTCTCCAACTTGAAAGGAAAACCCAAAAGAATTCTTCTTCTTATAGTAACTTCAAGCGACGAATTCCAAGACTAAGATCCTTGACTTACCAAAGTCTCCAAGACCAAGTCACAAGGCTTCTTTGAGCAAGTTCTTCTTCTTTGAGTCAATGATGGTCAAACTACTTGCTTCATTTATGATCTCATATATGCTTTAGATTTCAGCCTATGAGCTTAGATCTACAACTTTGGCCTCTTCAATAACCCTAGTTGTAGCACGTGGGAGTGATCACCACAAATTTTAGTACCCTTGATCCCTTTGATTCGATGGAGACTTCTTCTACTTCAATTCAGCTTGTAGTATTGACTTGTTTTCTCCCTTAATATGGTCTTTTAAGTAGACTATGATAACATTGGCCCCTTCTATAACAGATGACACCAGTTATCCTTGTACGTGTGAAGGATATGTTTCCCATAACAAATCAAAATGACTTCGGCTTCTTCTCCTCCTTTTCTTTGCTTGATGGGAGACTTCTTCTTCTAGGTTTCCTGCACTTTTTTTTCTATTTCAGATGCTTGATCGAATGGTGCTTCAAGTGACATCGAGTCCTTCTGTATGTAGTTGTATGTCCATGTAAAATAGGCCGAATTGACCTTGTGATTAGGCTGACATGTTATTCTAGAATCATCTTCATATCCTTTTGAAGGTTGACTTGAAGGAATGCTTGTGACAAGGTCTTAGAAGGTTAATGACTCTTTTTTTTTTCTTTTTTTTCTTTTTACAATATGTAACATGCCTAAATGGGTCTTCAATACATGACCTTCACTCAATAGACTTTATGACTTGATGACCAATCCTAATAGCTCTCAATGGGAGGTTCATACATAAAAATAAAATTCCTTGATCATGTTCAAACCCATGACTCAAGCATAACATAAATAATTTTATTTTTCTTCTTTACATCAATTACATAAAATCTTGATTACACATGTTGTCATGAACATCGAAACTAGTTACATATTTCAACAAATCCTAATGCTAAACATGATGTGTTTAAACAAGCATGAGCACCATCGACCAAATTTATATTAAATGTCAATAGTTGATAGAAGAAAATCTTCAAGTTGTCCATTCAAAACCATCAATGAGAAAAATAATGCACACTTGCTCCAAAATATGAGTAGCCTCCAACATATATACCAAGGAATTACTTGTTAAAACATACACATAAGGGAACAACATACACCTCGAGTGAATGGATCAACAAAAAGAAATCTAATAAGACGATATATTCTCGATTGATACAAAATCTAAATCCCTAGTGAATAGAGTGTTCACCATTTCCACACATCTAGGTCCAAACCCCACATGGGTTAATATTTGAGTGTTGAAATTCCAATCCACTCAATCATAATCTTTTTCAAAATTAATATTTAGGAAAAGGGACTACTAACTAGCATGCCAAACCCACTTTATGCCTTCCCATACTAAAAACATATCGTCCAACATAAAGGTCCCCACCACAAAATTTGTTTGTTCTTTTCAAAAAACCTTTTATGTCATTGCTTGGATTTTCAAATCCATTGCTATATCCATGATATTGTATGTTGCAATAATTAAATAAATTTATCTCCAATCCCCCAATATGATTGCATTTTTGAGGATGAGCTTGGCAACAACAATCTACTAGAAGTAAAGATATTGACTACCAAATGAAAAAAGTAATCATTAATCATTCTGAACACAACATTGTAAAATTCATGATGAATTTAATCTATATCCAAAGGCTTCCATAGTTGAGAGCTACAAAAAAATCTTCCTTTAAGAAGTCCCTATCAAACCTATCCTAATCAACAATACAAACGTATGGAGAATACCCCTACAACAAGCATTCTTAGTAACCACCACATGATCTTTCAAATAATAAGATGATAAATTATTACGAAAATTAAATCTAAACATACCTATAACTATATTTGTATCATTATGAGAGGACAATTTGTGTGGTACAAACTAAGAACCCTATCAACCATCACTTTCCTTTCTAAAGAGTCAAAATAGAATTTTGAGCCCTCATCCCACTCCTAAGCTTGTTGTAGTTGAGAAAAAGCTTGAGCACCTGGTAATATAACCCTCATATGAATTTCCATCTGCTTCTATGTAGTGTATCCTAAAGGGATACATTCATGGAGACTGTCCTAAAGAAAAATATGCACCTCCTCAAGTTGACACTAAGCCTCTTGTAATTCCTTCCTACTTTTGCAAGCCATGATTTTGCCCCATACTTTTGCAAATTTGATGGTGACACATACCATAGCCTCCAACCAAAAAAATACACCCCTTTTCCCCCACAGGACTTAAAGAAATATTCCAAACCCTTCGAGAAAGGACCTAAAAATCCATTAATCCCAAATGAGACACATTCAACTTCGCGACAATTCAGGGTGTTAGATCCATTGAATTAGCCAATGTAATGAGAGTCTGAATAGGAAGATGATTAGATCCCATAACATACAACAACACCTTATCATGACAAATCCTACTATAAAATGAAATGTCCTCCCTAGAGGCATCTACCCAACAAAATCTTACTTGCACCATGTTCCATCCTTGCCTATAATAATCTAAATGAACCACCCACCATAATCAACCCCCTTCCATTTCCAATCAAGGTCAATCATTACCAACACCACCATGATGACTACCCTCCCACTCATCCATGTTATGGTTCTGTAGATCAAAACTTGGTGATTCAACTCATTGAAGGATAATCACCCCTAGCATGAACTTGTTGATTCAACTCAGTGAAGGATAATCACCCCTAGCATGAATATTTACTAGAAAACATAGAAAATATGTTTTTAATTGGTAATAATAGTCCACCACATATTTGAAGGTAGTATTGGTAACTTCATTCCAAAGAAATATGGTGCCTACACTACTAAATCGATTACCAATCGCAAACCCCTCAAATGCACAAGTACTTTTATCAAGTGAGTACATCATCACATCTCTATAGGATTTTTCCCATTGTTTGGTGCTTAATAACTATAATATGTGTGAGAATGAAGAGGCTTTCGTGTGCACAAGTTTACAGAGACATTCGGTTTCACGGTTATAACTTTGATTGTTTTAAGGGTGAGGGAGAACATTGTTCCAGTGTTGCGAAAATCGTCGTAACATCAAAGAATCACGATTTTTTCATTTTCCCGATAATATCACCCGATTATTACGAACTTAAAAAAAAAAAAACGCTGAAAAAATCACAATTTGAAGGGAAATAATCGCCAGGCTCCCAGACAACACGTTTTATAAGGAAAAAAATGAGTTTTTTTTGTCATTTTTAGCAGACAATCGAGATGTTTGAGAGATGATGAGGAGAGGAAGGCATCTGTTAGGGCATAGGAGGAGAAAAATGAGAGATTTTAGCATCCCAAGCAAGAGTACTTCAACTTCAGATCAAATTTCTTTACCAAACCGTGGTTTCCAAGTATGGGGACCAAATTTGGCCATTTTGTTTTGGTTTTTTTCTTGTTTTTTCTTGGGTTTCTATAATCCATTGATTATCAATGATTTTTGAGTGGATTTGATGGTGTTTTTTTTCATTTTTGTTGCATAGAGTGGAGAGATTTCATTTTAGATTGAGTTGAGGTTTTTTTTTTTGTTTGTCAAAAATTCAATGTGTTGTTTCATGTATGTAATTTTTTTTTTTTTTTTAACTGTCAATTCTTATTGTGCCATAGGTTCAACTTCAAACTTCATCTTATATTAAAACTCAAGATTTCAACCAAGTTACAAACATGCCTAGGAAATTGGACTCTCAGTGGGAATTTGGTGAACATGATGGAGGGTTTGATAGAATGAACTTGCCTTGCAAGTTGTGTGGGTAGCATATGTTAGGGGGGGTTTATAGATTGAAGTATCACCCTACACAAATCCCTGGACATGATGTAGGGCCTTGCAACAATAAAAATGCGAAAATCATCCGAAGAGCCATGAGATCATTGGAAGAATTAGAGCAAGACAAAGTGACCAAAGAAGATCTGAAGAAGCAACTAATAGGGAGAGTGATAGGAGGTTAATATGGAAGTTGCACTGGTTCTACTTCAGCATCAATTTCTACAACCAACCGTGTAGCTACCTCATTGTCTTTTGTTCCTAGAACCATGCCTAGTTCACAACCATCTATCACTTCAATGCTTAAAAGAAAATGAGAAATAACAAGCCGACACTGGGCAAGTTTCTCCTTTGGAGTGATATTCCTTTCCGCGTTGCAAGGAATAATCCATTTTTCCAGCCTATTGTTGATGCTATTGTAGTTGTTGGCCCAGGGTACAAAATCCATTCTTATGATGACTTTAGAGGCCTCATTCTTCAAGATGAAAAGGTTGACTACACCAAAAGATTGGAGGAGTTTAGGGCATCATGGACACAAACAGGATGCACTGTGATGTCATATGGTTTGACTGACCAAAAGAGGATAACCCTTATAAAATTCTTGGTTAGTTGTCCCAAGGGGACAATGTTAATGAAATTTGTTGATGCATCTTCACATATGAAAGATGCAAAATTATTATGTGATTTTTTGGATGTGTTTATTTTTGAGACGGGTGCAGAACATGTTGTCCAAGTCATAATGGAAAATGCGGCAAATTATGTTGCTGTTGGAAAGATATTTATGGAGAGGCATACTACTTTATTTTGGACACCTTGTGCTGCACATTGTATTGATTTTATGTTGGAGGACATAGGAAAAATTTCCTTTGTCAAAGATATTGTTGACTTATCAAAAAGCATTACAAAATTTATATATAATCATGCATTTGTGCTTAGCTTGATGAGAAAATTTACTAACAACAAGGATTTGGTGTACCTCACCATTACACAATTTCTCACCAGTTTCATATCTATTCAATCCCTCTTGAATTCTATGTGGGATGTGAAGAGAATGTTTCTTTCAGAGGAGTGACCTGCTTTAAAATTTAGCCACAAACTAGAAGGAGAGGTCATATGTAGATTAGTTTCAGACCACGAAAATCTTTGGGCGGGAGTGCAGGAGGTGTGCACCGTTACTGAACCTTTGGTAAAGGTTCTTCGATTAGTTGATGGTGAGAAGCTCACAATGGGCTATATGTATGAGGCCATGGATAGGGCCAAAGAATCCATTTGAGCCTACTATGATGATAAGGGAGATGAGGGGTTTCAGAAACAACTACTCATATGGGAAGTGATTGATTAACGATAAAACAACATACTCCATTGTCCCATTCATGCTACAGGGACCTACCTGAACCACACATTTTCTTACCCATGTGGGTTCTTATTTGATGCTGAGATCATGGAAGGATTCTTAACCTATGTTCAGAGAATGGTGTGATCTCTAGCAGAACATGTAGAAATCTCCAAAGAAATGGAGATATGCAGGATGGCAGGTGGCACATTTGGGTTTGAGATGGTTGTGGTTGATAGGAAGACTCAAATGCCAGGTATTTTTTAGTTTGTTTCAAATTTCATTGTCTCTTCAAGTTCACAACTTCATACTTTGCTTCAACTTTCAAATTTCATTTTTTTTCTTATGTTTATCTTATTTGTAATTTTGTTGTAGATGCATGGTGGAATCACTATGGTGCCAAAGTACCCCATCTACAAAAGATTTCCATTCGAATGCTCAGCCAAACATGTAGCTCCTCAGGATGCAAGCACAACTAGAGTGTATTTGGAAATATACACAACAGGAAGTGTAATAGGTTAAACTTAAACCTTAAAATATTCTAAATTTCCAATTAATTTTTTAAATTCATTAAATAATATTGTTTTATAATTATTATTTTATGATCTTTGTACAAATTGGAGTCCCAACGACTTAATGACATGGTCTACGTCTACTAAAATCTTTGATTGTGGGTGAGGAAACTTGATGTAGTGCCCACTCTAGTTTCCTGACCTTAATATGACATTATCTTAGACACTTTATTCTTTGAGGACCTCAGGTTGAGGATCCGGACACATGACTCTATTATTTGAGATATTCATAGTTGTGATGTTTATAATGCTTTCCATTGATATTATAATAGCCAGAATGGTTATATATCTTATCTAACAGTATTCTGATGATTGCATCTTTTAAATAGTTAAGTATCTGAAATTATGATGAGGGTAGTAAAGAATATGTATGCGCTCTACTAATAGTATAATGATGATAAATTGGATAGATAGGTATATTTCTATGATGTTACGATGTTGGTGGCTTAATGAATATGTATGTTTCCATTTATGATAAATGATGATAGCCATGAGGGATGTGTACCCTCTGTTACCTACTTCCGTTAGTTCAGGCTTATGATGGACAATGATGTGAATGACCAAGAATCATCAATGATGCTATTATGATAATGACTAACAGTGAGAAACCTTATTGCTAATGATTTTTTAGTATGGCAGGAAACAATCAGAGGCGCTCGCATATGACATGTCGATGACACCTGGTTTGATAAAATTCATATTGTTTTAAAGTCTAAATCGATCTTGAAATCTGCCATATATGTTTAACTATATGCTGATGATATGTTAATGGTTGCAGGCACAGATTTGTTGCTTGACCGAATGACTCACATATGGGTGATGGGCTTGTACAGGTGGATGGAACTACATGGGAGGGGTGGGACAAAGTCCCTGATCTCACCCACTAGCACTCCCGCTGTGACTTGGGCTGGAAGAGTTGAAACACCTTCGCCTTGAAGATCACGATGCCATGAGGGCAGGTCCCAAAGTTGGGTCGCTTATGAGGAACCTACTGGGGGGCGCGCATCAAGGTGGATTCCTTGATCCCCGGCACCATTAGTCTCACTATATTAGGCAACATGAGAGACGATAGCGGTCTATGACATTGCACGATATTTCCCCTCGTAGTCACTAGATGCTTGAAGGGCAAGTGGTGTGGCACCCTTGGAATTTCAGGGAAATTCTTGAAGGGCACGACCAACTTGGCACCCTTGGCATCACAATTAAATTGTTAGATGTGGCACCCTTGGAACTTCTAGGGAAGTTCCTGAAGGGCACAACCAAACTTGGCACCCTTGGAATCATAAAAAAATAAATAAAAAATAAATAAATAAAATAATAATAAATAAAAAATAAGTAAGGAAGGAAAACTAGGTAAAGTTACTCCAAAGGAAAAATGATGATTAGAAACCAAGGAAATTAAATCAAAAATAAAACTTGGAATAAGGAGGATCATAGGAAAAAAATAAATAGAGTACCTTAAAAATTCTACCCTCCCCATGTTGGAAAATGCTAGGTAAATGAGGTGGTTTAGAAAAAAAAAAAAGGAAGACAAACATATTGTAAGGATAAAGATTAATCCTAAACCAAGTAAACTTAATTAAGAAAAGAGGAAGGTGAATTAAAATAAGAAAAATAATTTAAATGTAGAGAAACATAGAGAAGCTCCATGTGGCATCAACCAGCATAAGAATATCCCTCTAAGAGATAACCTGAGTTAATTTAGGAAGTAGATTAGGAATAAAATCTTAACTCCTTAATTGACTCCAAGTAATAAACTCAATTTAAGGAATAAAAGGAGGGAATAAAGAGACATCTAGGAGTAGAAATAGGAATCTTGTGAGGTGAGGAAAATATTAGTTTTAATTAAAAAGATAAGTAAATAATTTTGGGTGACCCTTGATGAGAGAATGACACATGGGTGGGTGAATAATCAAGCTATTAAAAAGAAAAAAATATTATAATTATGCATGACATGCCAAGTGTCATCTATGAGAAATCTTATAAAAGAAGGGGCAGGCCATGGTAGAAGGGACTTTTTGGAACCCTATTGTTGGATGGATGATATGTTGTGAAAGCAGTGACTACGAAGCTATAGTGAGTTTGGTGAGGTAGAGGGTTTTAGAGAGGGGACTCTTGAGCTAAGGTTGCTCTCCTCTACCAGCTAGACTCTTCCTCCATTATACAACCCCATTGCAGCTCGGGGGTCTGCGGGGAAGAAGAGTACCCAAGGAGTAGGTTGGGAGGTTAACCGATGGGTCTCATTTTCGGATCAAGTGCAGCATCATACACTCGCAGACGGACCAACGACTAGGAAATACCAGCGACAACAAAGCAAGCGAAATCTCGCATCTTCGATGAACGATACATGTGTATTTCGTTACCCAACACGAGAGAAGAAGAGTGCCATGTGCAAGAGTGACATGCTGCTTATACAAAGGATGTTTCATCTTCATTTTTCCCCACTATTTCTAGTAAGTACCCCAATTTTTTTTATCACAAGCTTGAAGGGGATAGCATATGCTCATCATGTAAGTTCATTCTTCGAATGAATCCGTCCTAGTAAGTTTTACAAGCCCTAGGAAGGAGAATCTCAGTTTGATCATGGTGACAAGTATTTCATCATAAAGCTTTAACGAGTCCGACATAATAATAACTCAGTATCTTTTTCACATTTAGATAGTTTGAAAAAGATATGAAAAAGAAAACTCCATCATGTCCATTTTCGTAATTTGTCTCACAAATCTGAAAAGGTAGAAAACAATATCTGAGAGAACCTCTTGACCATGTCGATCAAGGTGTACCATTTTCGTAAATAGTCAATCTCAGCTTGAAAAAGGGGTAAACGTATATTGAGGTGACCTCAATTCATTTACTTTCACGAGTTCAAAATGACAAGTACTCAGAAATCTTTTCAATTTTTGAGAGTCAGAAAAAAACTCAAAGATGACTCCAGGGGGGTTCCTTTTTTTTTATTTAATGAGTCCAAAAAAGAGAATAAAACTCACAAGAATCAGTCAAATATGATGATTGTTCACTTGAAGGTACCTGTAACTACACAAAGAAACGCACCCATCACTGATATTGAGAAAAAATATTAAAATATTATGAAAATATTGACAAAAATTACTTGAAAAACTTATATATAACCAAAAGTAGTTTTATTTTTTACCATTTTACCATAGTAAGCTCTAAAAGTGCATTTGTGTCCTAATTTTTTCGATTTTCAAGTGGTCATTATGGGAGATCTAGAGTGCCATTTTACGAACCATCTACAACAGGTAAGAGGCCCATCCCTACTCTTGCATTTTATCACCTTTTTATGCATTTTAAACAATAATTTATATGTTATAAGGGAGGATTTTTAATTTTTAGGGCATTGGCGATCATCGTGGGTATGGTCATCGGACCCACGATGATCGTGCTTAAGCCCAAAGGCTCGTACAATGGTATCGCTTTGTTTCTAAAAAGAGGTGTGATGGCACCGAGGCAAATTTTTTGGAAGCAAAAACCTATTTTCAAGAAAAAAATGTTTGATTTTAATCCATGAAAAAAACATTAATTGGTGTTAAATGATGTTTTGTAGTAGATCATGGTTTTGGAGTGGAAATAAAGAGGCCATGAGGCCGAAGACCACTATGCATCTTAGAACCCTAAATCTATAAATGCTCTGAGGAATTGTGGGTTGCTAAATTTCTTCAAGACCACATGGTTAAGGGCCCAGATGGAATTGTTGCCTTATCTAATCAATATCTGGGATGTAGATCGAGAGATCTTCATCATAAACTTCCAGGAACTATGTTAAAATTGGAAACCAGGGAAAAACTTCATGTGGGTCATATTATTCATGGCTGATAATATTTTTATTAGATTCCTCTCGTCGAGAGGTGTAGGATTGATATAAAGATCATTTGATTCTGACAAGTATTCATGGAGATATGAATTTATTTGATTATGGAATTATTATCAAGCCGACCTACAACTCATGTAGGCTCAGAAGCCCAACAGTATCATCTATTCAAGCACCAACGTTGTGTATAAATACAAAAGGACTTTTCCTCATTTTGACTCACTCATCTCATCACATCTCTCTCTCTCTCTACTGCGCAGAAAAGAGTCTCTTCTCTACTATGCAGAAAAGGGTCTCTCTCTCACACATGTGAAGCCAGAAGCTGCTGAAACTAAAGATGCAACTGCAGAAGTAAAGATTGACCTACATGGACTAGAAGATCTCCTCATATGAACTATGCTATAGTTTCATCTAAACCTCCTTTGAAAGCCGCAACTTTTGGTGGTGGAATCAAGTCAATTCGAAGGACGGTTTGCAAGATATTGACTACCCTAGTTTGAAGCTGGAAGCTGCCGAAACTGAAGCTGCAACTATAGAAGTAAAGATTGACCTACGTGAACTAGAATATCTCTTAATCTAAATTACACTGTAAGTTCATCTAAACCTCCTCTGAAAGCTGCAACTTTTGGTGGTGGAATCATGTCGATTCGATGGTCGGTTTGTGAGATATCGTCTGCCCTAGTTTGATGATGAAGCCGCTAATGTTGATGCTGCTGATCTAGGGTTTGTTACTGTTGATATAAATCAGATTTATTGTACTATTTCTCTCTACTGAATTATTGAAGATAAAAGAAGATTTGATCAAAGGGTTTCCCCACACATTGTGGAGTTTGTCCCTGGCTAGCCACCACATCTTGTGTCTCTTGTCTTGGCTTGTTTTCTGTCAATCGTTTAATGTTCTATCTGCACTTTACTTTATGTACATGTGATTGCTAATAAGAAGTAAATTGTTATAAGCATATAACATACCATAACTTAACATGGTATCGGAGCTGAGGTGAAGACAAAGCCTGAGCAAGAGCAAGAGCAATCACCAAAGAGAAGATTGGCGAGGCACACAAGCCTTGCATGAGGCTTCAAAATCCCAGTTCTAGTATGTTATTGCATGTTTGATTCCCACCATATTCAACTGGTGCAGAGACCTTTTGGAAAATTTGAAGATACAACTGACCAAGGGGAAACATGGACACCTAAAGAAATTCGGGTTATGATCGATACTGGTGACCTTATTTTTAGAGTGAGTGCCCTTATTCTGGTATCAGTGGGCAGAGGTACGAAATCCTGCCCCCCAAGATCTGAGACTAGTGAGATGGATTCAATTGATGCCTCGAGGAGGAACGGGTCAACATATGCATTACCCACCACAATTTTTCACTTGGCTAGAATGCCAACTACTTGTGGTAGACGACTATGCTTATGTTGGAACGGATTTCAGGTGGGATCCATATCTACCTCTGCCACCAGGAGAATGGTGGATCAATGCAGGTACAAACTTGTTTTTGTATTTTCCAAGTTTTATGATTTTTTGTAAAAGCATAAATTGAGACTCAACTTATGATAAATGTGCAGATGTGGGACTAGAAAGGCCACCTGGCATGTCGCCAATAGCACAATGAGTTTCTCATTAGATAGTGGGTGTAGACTATGAAGAAGGGGTAGACCCCTTGGTTGAGATGGAGCACAACCTGGAGGTGATAATGTGCAGATGTGGGACTAGAGAGGCCACCTGGCATGTCGCCAATAGCACAATGAGCTTCTCATTAGATAGTGGGTGCAGACTATGAAGAAGGGGTAGACCCCTTAGTTGAGATGGAGCACAACCTGGAGGTGATAACTCGAGGAGTACCAAAGTATGCCACTATTGATGATGTTCCATTGTGTTGGTAGAGACACATAGTGGAAGTATCTGTGAGATTGTGTCGGCCGTTAGGCCAAGTGATCAGAGTAGTCTCGTGCTATCATGAGCACTATGCAGGCTGATAGCCTTTCTAGCTCTTTTACACATTTTGTAGGCTTTGAAAGCCAAGTGTCCCAAAACATTCTATTTTTTGATATCTTGATGTAAACACTCTAGCAGATGTGATATATATATATGTGTGTGTGTGTGTGTGTGTTTTATTTTCTACTTATGTGTCCATAATATGATCAGTTTTATAAGTGACACAAATGCCTATCAAGAACAAAATTTGCTAATGCATCTGTTAATGTATTTAAATTATGTGTTATATGTTGATATGTGATGAAATCAAAATTTCTTTCTAGTAATCTAACACGTAGATACATACGCAATATTTGTGGATTTCTCATTGAGTAACTACTATTTAATTGTAACACAACGATCTGTGAATCCAACTTGACAACTAAATCCCTAATGTCAAGAACAGCTACTTTTGACAAGAGTTCAATGACTGCATTATATTCAACAATATTATTAGTTTTCCAACCAAGGCATATACCTTGTAAGTTAATCAACTCTCCATTAGGGTCATAGAGTACCCATGCTACGGAAGACAAGTTCTGTGTGCTACAATAAGCACTATCAGTGAAACCAACGTAATGGCTTGACGACATCTGCAAACCGAGTGGAACACAGGGTAAGCAGAAAAACACATGTCTGAAAAGAAAACAAACACACCAAAAATAAAAAGTGCACACTAATGAATTAACACACTAATGTACAAAATTAGTTACATGAATGACCTCACATAAAAATTTCAGATGGAGCCCATTTGCGAACTCAGGTAATCGATCAACGGAGAAGAAAACCTAAGTTTCAACATTGACATGACATGTAAGCATCGACTCGGACAAATAATAAGTAAAACTCATAAAAGACTATGCCCCCTGGGCGAGTGAGGGTTATGAGTCATAAGATGAAAACCCCATTGCGATAATGGGTAAACGGTAGAGATTCGGTGAAAAATCTCATGAAAGGAGACATGAAAAACTTGATCTCATGACGAGGAAAAGGTGCCCCCAGTTGAAAGAGTTTGACAATTTCAGGGTGAACCAAAATGTTAATAATCAGGATTGCAATAATGTTCCCCATAATGCCCTCTAACAGGACCTCATGCACTAGGATAGGCATTTGAAGTGGAGGCATGGGACAATGAGAAAAAAATGCTTCAAGACACGAAGGCATCTCACTAAGGCTGGGAAGAAATGAAGAACGATGATGGAGACCATTCCAAGGAGTTTCGTCCAGAGACATGACCTCAATGATACTCTCGTCGGTGGGGAATTTCTCGTTCAAAGGATCCAGATAATCCCAAGAACCAAGGCAAGGATATGGTACATAAGTGTCCAAGTTCATATTGAAAATAGTATGACTTTCTTAAGAGGCCATCAGAGCTAAAACAATTTCTTGATACTTTTCCTCCAATGGACTTAAAGGCATAGAATCCCTAAATGAACCAATCTGATCTAGAGTAGGAATAATCCAAGGATCCTAGAAACTGAGATCATATTGATTGAAGAAACATTCGGAGGTGGGAGAGTAAAAGCACCCATTAAAGTAGAGTCTTTGAAGAGACCTTCCACCACACTCTCATAAGGAATCTTAGTATTTCCCACGTAAGGGATGTTGTTGTTCGATGAATCGGAAGAGAAGAAAGACAGTTGGTCGGCAGTGACAATTTTTCCTTTGTGAGGAAAATGAAGCACCCAGAACAAAGAAGACACCACAAAAAACATAGTGTGGGTCCAACTGCACCTGAGAAGAAGGTTGTAGTTGAGATTCACATCTACAACTTCCACTTCTAATTCAATAGCCTTTCCTTCTAATGTAACCGTCAAGTTCATGAGAATACCGTAAGGATTTGAACCTCTACCATCAAATGCTTCCAAGGTGTTCGGGGGTTGGTTAAGAGAAGGAGAGGAAATGGCCTTCCAACATGAAACATACATGATGCAAGTGGAGGAAACTTCATCAATAACAGTCCGACAGATCGTCTTTCCTTTGATAAGAACCAGTATCAGAAAAGAAATCTGATGAGGAAGACGAGGAATGTGGTTTTCAAGATCAAAGGTAATTAGACTCAAATCGACAGGGTCGATAGCACCTGTAGTACACAACAGTGGCTTCCACTATGTTGGACAGGTTTGAAGAACCTGCAAGGCTGACATCGCTGAAGGTGCTTGAGCTAAATCGTCAACAATATTCTAGTTTTGTGCAGCTCTAGCATTCGGATTATAAGATGACTTCTATAGTACACCCTTGAGAGGTGGTCGGATTACAGATTCAATGTTAGGGTGCTCAATATGGAGTGGATCAGAACGGGACAGAGTAGAAGTAGAAGGAATATCAGTGACTTCTTTCTCCACCATTTGCTTATGTGTGGTTTGATAGTCTTTAGTTTGAGTAGCAATCGAAATAGGTGATGAACCTTGTATCATGAAAACTTGGGTACCAAAGGAGGAAGAGGATTGCGGTTGGTCTACCAACTGCATCTACTGAGATGGAAAAGGCTCTTTTAAAATAGTCAAAGTCCCTTTCAACAAGCGGTTAACCTTAGAATGTTGGGGATAATCCTTGGTGTAATGATATTCCTCATAGATGAGACAAGGATATTTCAACTTTCTCTTAGAAGCATCATCAGCAGATGACTTGGGTGGATCTTGTTTTGGGGCATCGACTTTGGCTTTACCTTTTCCCTTTTCCTTACCTTTAGAGGCCTTATCTACTACGGTAGACTGAACAACATGTATTTCAGAGGTTTTACCAAGACTGGATGAATTTTTCGAGGGATTATTGGAACCAGTGCTTGAAACAGATTTTTGCTTCGAAGAGGCTTTCGTGGAAGTCTGAGACATGGAACCAATCACACCATCGACAGGTGGTGCATCAGGAGACTTTGACACTGTCAAATCCGAAGATGGTCTCGGAGCATCAAGCAACATATAATACGACGTGCCAAATTGTGAATAAACTAAGTCTAGATACTGAGCACTGGAAATAGCTTGTTCTTCCATAACACATCCACCCATAGCTATATCCTTAGAAATATTGTTAACGAATTATTTTGTGAACCATTCAGTCAAAAAATCATCAGCAATCTCGAATTTTATGAGGCAACGATGACGTCTCCATTCATGGATATGATCGGGAATGTGGGTCGCGGTGTCTTACTTAAGGGATGTGAGAAAATGAGTGCTAGTTTCATATCGAACTGACAGTTTGAAGTGGGTGAGAAAGGCCATAGCTAGAGAGTTGAAGTTAGCATAGGTACCTCGAGGCAACTTGATATACCATTTTGTGGTAGCACCTATGGGTGTTCTCTAAAAGAGTTGAAGACGGATAGAATCATCGACATACGAATTGGAGGAGCACAATAGGTGATATGTCATCACATGGGCTTGCGATTACTCCTTAGACTTTACCTTGAATTTGGGGCAATCGATTGGAATTTTAGTTGGAACTGGAAGCCAGTAAGGTGAATGAAGAATAGGATCATTCGTGAGCCTCGAGACATCAGGAAGCTCCAATGTAGCCAAGAAAGGAAATTGCATTTTGAATGACATATAGGGTCTTTGAGGAGACCCAAACTGTAGGTTCCAACCTTGTTGGTAAGGATTTTTCCCCCACTGAGGGTTACCTTGACCATAAGGTGGATTTGGTCCAGTGTAGGAGCATTTTGTCCATACGGGACCTGATTTTGTCCCCACTGAGGGTTACCTTGAACATAAGGTGGATTTGGTCCAGTGTAGGTTTGATATTGACCTACTATAGGCCACTGATAAGCATTGTATGCAACATATGGGTTGTAAGGTTGTTGAACTTGTTGACCCTGAACCTGAAGAGATTAACCCTACTGCAGTAGGGGTTGACCTTGGGCTTGCAAGAGCTGACCTTTTTGATACACATATAAAGCTTGCTACTACCAAGGTTGACCTTGTTGTTGCAAAGGCTGACTTTGCTACTATAAAGTTTGACCTTGATGTTGCAAAGGTTGGACTTGCGAGTATAAAGGTTTAGTAGACTGCTAAATAAACTGAGTTTGCTGCTATAAAGGCTCCTGAGACTGCAGAAAAGGTTGCCCCTATTGTTGTAATAGTTTCCCTTGCTGCTGTAAAGGTTGTCCTTACTACTACAAAGATTGTCCTTGTTTTTGTAAGGGTTGTTGGACAACTCCTTGAGATATACCCTGTGGGTATTGGTAATTCCCAAATTGAATCTGACCATATCCACCAAAAATAACATAATGCTTAGGCTGGACATAAGCTCTTGCTTGAGGAATATAGGACAGATTAACCAAGGCTTGCGAACCATGTGGGACATAAGCCTGTTGGAGTGGAAACTGAGCCATATAAGGCTGTTGATATTGGATTTTACCTAACCTGGATGGACCAACAGGGTTAGGAATACCACCATAATAAGGTTGATTCACTCCAACCATGTGAGTTTGTAATCCACTCACATTGGTTTCATGTAACACAAGAGGAGTATTTGAATCCTTCCACCTAGGTGGTGGCACATTCTGTCCACTTGACGGAGGGGTGGAAGAACTAACTGAAACCTGAATTGAAATAGTTGGTTGTACTGGAAGGGTTAGTCTAAATGACGAGACATGCTATGACAAAATCGTAGGTTGAACCAGAACTGATGTGACAGCAATTTGTACAGAAGTTCAAGAGGTCGCGTGTTTGAATGAACAGTCCAGATGTAGGCATAACATTTGAAGACCAAATTGGATTTTGATACAATGACTAAGCACTAGGAGTACCTGAAACTAACTCAGCTAAGGTTGTATAACCAGGTGGCAACCTGGGTCCACTAGTTTTATGGAAAGTGAGAGATGGGACTCTTCATGTATAAGGAAAGCCTTCTCGAGGAAATTCATATCCTTACTCATCGTTGACATGAGGAGTATGGGTAGTGGAAACTTTTGAATGACCCAAAGAAGAGCTTGGGATTTCACCTTTTGACTCCATAGATGGAAACAACGGGTAATGAGGAACTCGAGATGTGTGAGGGGATAACTCCAAAGGAATACCAGGCCGATCGTAAGGACTGTAAGGATGCTAAGGAGATATCACAATAGAATCAAATAATGGGTTCGAAGAATAAATAACAAGCCTTTGGGGACTCTCAGGGTTTGAATAGGATTATTAGAGGTATCAAAATCAGATTCTTGAGGTGACCAGGAATCTGATGCAGGTGGATGAGAAGACAAAGGTTTGATACTTGGAATAATCCCAAGTTCAAAACCTTGATCCTCAAGTGACTGAGGAATCTCGGATGAACTCCTTGGGAGGACCTTATAGTATCAAACAATGAAGGGGAACTATGAGATGAACTCAATGGCTTAGCTATGATGATGTCCTCTCAAAAGAAAAAAAGGAAAGGAGATTCATTGAGGGATTTTTAAAAATCTTGAAATTAATAGGGAATTACTCAATATTGTTTCAAGAAGCAACTGCTTGGGTTCAACATGTTTATCATGGTAGTTATTTTTAGAAACAAAAACTTTTCCTTTTCATATTTTAAGAGTCAAAAAAAGGACGAAAAGGTGACTCTAGTTTCTTTGAATGGTTTAGCAAACTTGAAAGGACAAGCGCTCGATGATCTTTTCAAATTTAAAGAGTCAGAAAAGATCAAAATGACCACTCAGGTGACTCTAGGTAAAAGGAGTACCAAGTAACCGTGAACTACAATATACACCTCAAAAAATAAATTTATCAAGGACTTGATGTACATGTAGGCATTCTCCCTGAATTTTGTGTTCAGTGTATCGTGTTTACAGGGCGATAGACTCAGCTTCCTATGGATAAAGGTTTGCAACCTATGAGGGTCTCCCTTTACATACGCGATGGTACGAGGAGCACAAGTCTGTGCTAGCGCTGCCTAATGCCGAAGCGAATGAGAGCTGCAAATTTTTATAGATGCCGGAACTCGTCTCTAACCTAGACCACTAAGTATGAATGTTAATGTTTCAAATTCTCCTTATATTAATTGACATATTTTATAGTTGAGCTTGGAATTATGTTTCGATTTCAAAGCCTTAACGATCTTCCTTGTTCCTAAAATGCAACTAAATGATGAAATGAAATCCTTCAATTTGATGAAAGCTATCTATGTAAGGAATAAGATCACCCAAATCATCCATCAAACAAGAAAAAATGCTAAATGCAAAACATGAAATCTAATCTTTCATCTGATAAGAAAGTGCAACGCCAAAACAAATCTTAAAGTAAAACTACCTTAAGATATAATGATTATTTTTCTCTTCACTTTTGTGCAATATCTAGTTTAAAAAGCAAAAGAGAATGTAAGCAAGCCAACAAACATGAAAATCACTTTCACATTAATGATGGGAATGCAATAAAAAACTCTTCGAAAACTATGAAAAGGCACACACTTTCACTTTCACTTTTCGAAACCCAAACTACAAGGAAACACTTCCTTTCGATTCAAATGAGACAATCAATTTGTAATCTATTGTTTGTCAAATAGAAATTAAGTGACTTTCACAGTATCTACTCAATCTGACACTAATGAAAACAACTCAAGACACAAGAACCAAAAGTGATTTGCAAAGGATGCCCAAACACACAAAAGACTCATTAACATAGGTAATTGATCTTTGATGAGAAGATCAATGAGCAGATGAAGGATGACCTAGAAGACCTATAACCGTAAAAGGATAATCAAACTTCAAACACACTTAAACCAAGTTAAGAGGCGATTGCAATCAGGTAAGAAAAGGGTCAACTCAAATCACATTGGTAAATCACTGAGAGAAGGAAAAAAGAAATAAAAATTAGAAGAGAAACCCTAAATTTCTTTAACTTCTGCTATCATCGCACCTGTTAAGAGAAAATCATCGATCATCACTACTATAATCAACAAATCCATGATATCATCACGACTATCAGGGCCAAAAACAGGATGGGAGAGAAAAACAAAGAAAAAACACAAAATCATCAAGAATATCTCAAGTCAACAACCTTCAAGTATTTACTAGAAAGTGAGACTGACTACAGACAAACAATGAATTCTGGGAATGAATGGTTGATCAAACTCATCAAAAGACAAGGTGAAGAATTGGAAGGAAAGGATCATAGGCTCCGCAGTGGAGTCACCAATTTGTTGACAAGGTTAATCCTCTCTGTGGATAGAGATGATCCGTCTAGCCCAATGAGTGGGTATAGCAACTTAAGTGACAATCAGCTAGACATATTCCTAGGTTACAATTGAAAAGAAGAACGAAAGAGATGTCCTACCTCGTTCTGATGTTATTCTGATTTCCTTTGTTGAGGACTCTAAAACGCTTGTGTCACGGGCTTGTTCCTGCTTCTCTCAGTGTTTATGCACCTGCACAAGGGATCAAGAGACAACAAAGCATGCCAAAGCAAATACAAAATCTAATAACAACCCACTTAACTGATCAAGGAATGTCAAGTTAAATGGTACATTAACATATACATTTTGGGGAGATGAATCGGTAGTTGTATATTATTAGGAAATAAAGGGAAGCTTACAACCAAGCCTTGATGTTGAAAGGCTCTCCTTGAGTGGTAATCCAAGTCCAAGCCAAGAACTCTCCAAGCACTCATTCTCCAAATCAAATGAATAGCCTTTAGGCACAAGCTTAGCATAACGGTGCAAATAGACATGAACCAACCAACCTCTAACCTGAGAAACCATTTGGGAATGGGAGAGGATAAATTTATAGGCTAGGAAAGGGAGTGAGGACCTCTCCAAAGATAGGATTAGGCCCTCATATCAAGGAGGTAGCTCATAGGGATGAGACAAAGAGGCCAAGTTGAGAGGATTCGACCTCATCTATGCAAAACAACCTCCAGCTCGCCGCTCTTGAAGCTTCTAGATGATGAATATTTTCATCCTCTTTGGGAAATTACCTTTTTGGGATCATCGTGGGTATCTAAGGGAACAAATAGATTCCATCATTGGTTAAGTACAGTGTAGTAGACGACCATAGTTGTTTTAAGCCTCACAAGAGCGATGACTCTCATTTTAGGGTTTTAAGAGCTATTACTTTAGGGAAAGCTCAAGGCATTTTCCAATCAAATTCTTAGCAGGGATATGAGTTGTATACATGGATGAGTATATTGTATAATACTATATAATGGTCATGTTTTCGGGCACTTTGGTGTATGCCATAGGGAAGTGTAGGATGTGTGACAAAATATTGTGTAATAGGGAGTAGTATCTTCCATTGGTTGAGTTCGCTTATAATAATGATTACCGGGATTATTTGAGGATGAATCCATCTGAGGTACTCTATGGGTGGAATTTAAATACTCCAATCAGTTGGAGTGATCCAGTGAACAAGATGTTGATTTGACCGGATATGTTGGTAGAGATGGAATAGGAAATGCAGGTAATCAAGAAGAATCTGAAGACAACACAAGACAAACAAACAAAAAAATTGTAGATCGAAATAGGTTGTTTAAGGAGTTTTAGGTTGGGGAACAGGTGTTCTTGCACAATCCAAAGAACAGTTTCTTGAGGATTGGATCATGTTCCAAATTGACACCTCGGTTTTGTGGACCTTTCAAGATACTTGAAATGATTGGAACAGTAGCCTATCGACTTGCACTGCCTCTGACAATGAAAGTCGATGATGTTTTTGTTGAAGAAAGTGTAACTAGGTTTGGTCTTCATAAGTGTACTTTTTATATTTGTATTTATTCAAGAAAAGAAATATTATTTTTATAATATATGTCATGAGTTTCATGCTCATTGAAGTAGGTCAATCACATGTTTAAGTGCTTCTAGGAAGTCAAAAGTCAAATTGATTATGTAAGACCCTTAGAGGGCATGTTACACTATGTTTAAAATAGTATAAAGGTCAAAGGAATACCTCCAAGAAAGTTCCAAGTCCTCTGCATGCAACAATGTCCTCCAAATGAAGAAAAATATTGGAATAAATTCAAGTCGGCCTGTAGTCTTCTAGTCAGCCCAAAAGGAGGGACATTCCTCTATATATAGAAGTTGTCCACTCCATTACAACATCAAATAATGACCTATGAAATCAGCGATCCAGTAAGAACGAAAAAGGAGAAGAAAAGTCAAAGAAGAAGGAACCTCTAGTGTAGTGAAGAACGAGAGACATAAACTGAAGTTGAATGGAATATTTTTAGGGTGAAAAATAGTCACACGTGCGAGAAATAGAGGACAATTTGCGGTCACTACAATAGCAAGACAACAATCCTATATATCTCATTGTTTGGGCTAGAAACCTAGGCCTATAAGGCCTCCTGCTCAATTGAATAAGAGAGTCTCTCAAGTGAACAAGTGTAGGTTTTAACCTTGTACAAAGATTACCTACATACAAATTCTGAAAACACAGAAAATAAATAATGCGAGAGAATAACACATAAAACACATATGTTGGCATTATGGCACAGGTTTGGAGCTATGGCACAGGTATTGTCCTTGATGGAAACTCTCTTTGGTAACAGATCTCAGTTCAGGCACTCAGAACGAAGAAAAATACATATACGCAGGTTCATCTCGACGAAGGCGCATATACACGCGGGTTATTCATTACAAAAGCGCGTATATGTTGGGGATCATACTTTTGGTCCATGGTAGTTAGTTCTTGGGAATTGAACCTATGTTTTGGACCATGGCGTCTCGTCAGATGTGTTGATTCCTAGTTTTGGGTTCATGGTATTGAAATGTTATGGTTTTGGACCATGGTATTGAGGAAGACCTAAGACTATAAAAGAGGAAGGAGATCATGTGGCAAATGAACATCTGGATTATTATTGAATATCTGAAAAAGTGTTAGAGCTGGTAATTGGGTTGTGATGCAGATCTGGATCTGAATGAAGGAGGAACCTTAGCGCACAAGGAAGGATAAGTTCTATTCATGGGTCATAATCTTTAAGCTTGAATGATAGTATCTTTGTATGATTTTGATTTGCTAGATATGACGCTTGCTTGATCTATCTGGTAATCTGGGTTAATTAATGATTGAATAGTTGAAAGAGTGAATTATCCTTCGTAAGATCTGTACGC
>APFE030250217.1:0-49414 GCA_000404065.3 Pinus taeda | reverse complement strand
AAAAAAATAAATATTTTTTTTTTTTTTGAAAAAATAAAATAAAATAATAATAAGTCAAAGTTTTGAGTAAATAAATGCAGAATTTCAATTTTTTAATATATTAAAATGCATTTAAAAAATTCGACAGATGAGATTAAAAGGATTTTTTATCATTATCGACAGTCGAGATCATTTTGACATGAATCGCTCGAACTAGCCGTTGGGAAACTTTCCTTTAAATAGGGTGTCAGGGTTCATTTGAGATCAGATTGGATCTTAGAGTTTGGTGCCAAAGAAAGCTCTCTTGTAGTCATTTTTTGTGCAATAAAGAAAGACTTTGGGGTTGAAAATCTTGCTGGTGTTACTCTTCTGGAAATGTTGTAAGATGTTTTATTTTTCTGCATAATTTTATTTTCAGCCATTGATGATAGCTTGATGAAGATTGATTTAGGCACAGGTATCTTGTCTGATCTCTGAGGTTTGAATGATAGTTTAATTTCTGAAATATAATGGCAGGTATCTCCATTTGATCTGAATTTCTCTGTTTTTTTCTCCCTCTAGGTTAATGGTTGATTTAAGTTGTGCAGGAAATCCTTTTTTTAGATTACCGGGTGTTCGGGGAAGTTCTCGGTTGAACCAGCGAACTCCTCGATTGCGTTTTCTGAAAGAGCCCAGCTAGTTTTGATCCCGGGCTTATCATTTGAAATTTTTTTTATGAATGCATGAAAGGTTTTCTGAAACATCTCACATTAAATTTAAAATTCTGAAAATATTTCTATGGCATAACGGGAAATCTGGCTATTTAGAGCCTTTAATTTGTAATTACTGTAATTATTTCGCTGGTTTTTAGGGTTTCATTTGTTTTTTGCATTTTTCAGGTTCTGGCTGTTTGTTTTCAAAAACAGGTTGCAAGGTACAGATCTCAGGAGAAATTTTTGTTTGAAGCCAGATCTAGGCCCTGGAGGGTAAGATCTAGCCTCAGGATCAGTTCTTGCACGTTTTTTTTGCTGAAGAAATTCAAAACTCTCCAAGCTATCTATATGCTGGGGTTTCATTTAAAATTGCTTTCCAGGAATATCAACCAGCGATTTTGCAGTCCAAGGGTTTTAAAATCATTCATTTTCAGATCTAAAATTTTTTAATGAGGGTTTCAAGAAATCTGAAGGAGAGCGAATTAAAATTTTTATTAAGATTTCTGGAAAATATTTAGAGGTTCTGGTGGAAGTTTTCCTGTCTGCTTTTTGGGTTTTCAGTCTTTTTGTTGCCTGAGGTCATTTTTCTAGCAGAAAATTCTGATTTGTGTATGTTGTTCTGGGGTTTCCTGGAATTTCAGCTCCTCTCACCCTGCTACAAATCAAATCCCCTTCTCCCTCGCTACTGTCAAAAGCCAAATTCACAGCCAGCTCCTTCTCTGACTTTTTCTTTTCTCCTCACCTGCAACAGGAAATACCCACGCCCATTTTTCATCACTTCTCCACACTTTCCCTCTTTCCACTGCCCATAGATCTGTGTACTTATCGCTACCATATCTGCATGTTGCAGCAAGCAAAGACAATCCTCAGTAGCCTCTTCAAAAAATTCAGAAAATCCATTACAAACGTTTTTCTGATAGCAATAGTTTTCTTCACGCAGTCTCTGTTGTCCATCAAAACCCTTACACTCCATCTGCTTTGTCCTCATTCTCATCCACCCTCAGCTATCACCGCTACTTGCTCATTGCCTCTCCGTTATTCATCGTAGTCACCTTCAACATCCCATCTTGCTGCTTGTACGCTGCCACACACCTGCAAAATGCATCAAACTCATTCACCCTTCCACGATGTCATCTCCTTTGCCGTTGTTCAGACCTGCAAAACACAACGACAACAAGTACACAGTCGATTTTTGTTTTATGCATGTGGATAAGGGTTATTTTTGTTTATATTTCCATTATATGCTTTGCTTAGTTTAGGTTTAGTTAGCTTTATCTTTTTTAGATTTAATATGCGTTTGATTTTATTTTGTATATATTCATGCATTAGGCTTTATAAATTTTATTTAGTTTTTTGTTTTGATTTAATTAAAATCATAAAATTCTAAAAATTTGAAATAAAAATTTCAATTTAGATTAGTTTGATATTTGATTTTTTGAGTTAGTTTTTTTTTTTTTTAGTTTAAGTTTTGATTTTCATTTAGCCGTTGATCCATTTTATTCTTTTAGCCTTAGGTTTTGTTTAAGTTTCATTTCGTTTTAGAAATAAAAAATGATAAAAATAAAAAAGAGTAAAAGAAAATAAAAATAAAAAAGTTTTGTTTTATTTTCTGAGATAGCGTTAGTTCATTTAGATAGATTTTAGTTTAGATTATTTTTTAGTTTTAGATTTATTAAATTTTTGTTTTAGTTTTAGTTTTAGTTTGACTTCTTTAAATTTAGATTTAATTTTGTTAAAGTTAGATTTTAATAATAAAAAATCGTAAAATATAAAAAACAATTTTGGGTTTGGTTATTTTTTTTATTTCATTCATGAAAAATAAAAAATTCGCAAAAATAAATTAAAAAGGGTTTTGATTTGTTCTTTCATTTTCTTTAGCTTAACTTTTATTTTTTTTAGTTTTTAGTTTTAGTTAGGACTTCAGTTTTTTTTAATTAATTTTTTTTAATAATTTTTAGTTTTAATTTCATTTTAATTGTATATTATTAGTTTAGTTTATAATTTTAAGTTTCAATTACTTTTTTTTGCTTAGTTTATTTTTTATTAAAAATATAAAATATAATAAAAATTAAAAAAAATTGAAAAAAGACTAATTGAAAATTCATTTTTGGTGTCTTTCGTGGTTCCACTTCTCTATAGTTAAATGCACTTAAATATTTATTTAAAGTTAGCTATATGAAAGTGGCAATTGGTAAGCATTTAAATTGTATGGTTGTTCAAAGCATTCAATCTTTAGAAATTTAATCGCTAGATCATTATTAAATCGTTGAGTTTATTGAATAGCTTGTATCGCTTGGGATATTTGATGATAGATGATTATTTTACATGGTTCATGTTTCTGCAACGTTTAATAAATAATCATTTAATCATTAACTCCATAAGGCACTGGTACATTGATTTCTAAAATCAATCAGGTGCTAGGTTGCCTTGCTGTGTCTCCCAACCCAACTGGTCCATAGATGGTATTTTTTTTATCCCATAGGGTCTACCCCTCTTAGCCTCGAGAGACGGCTTAAACGGAGAGATCGGGGATCAGGATGATAGTCCCCCCGTCTGAGTGTTGTCACGTTACCCAGACAATTTGTGCGACAACACTCTACATCCGTGCTGTTACTAGTCCTTTTTCCCATCACTACATCCGCATTGCAACTCCTCTCATCATGCTGCATCGTTTGCCCACTGTTGCACTGCAACTTAGTTACTGAGAAGTAAGTAACTAATCTCCTAACTCTGAACTCTCTGTTGGGTTAGAGACCCTCTTGATGCTGAAGCTCCCTCTTCCGCTGACAAGTGCTCCCTCTCTAACCTCTGTGCTTCTTCAACACCTCCCTGCATCTCGCATTATTGCACACCTCTCTGTGCCATCCTGCACTGGTGCAACACTCCCACGCCTCTCACACTATTGCATCCTGCTAGCCTCGCGCTGTCTCGGGACTCCTGCATTGTAGCTCTCTCTGCCACTTCATCTGCATCCATCTCTACACACATCAGCCAGTCCTGCTAGTCCTTTTCGGGGCTCCCGTAGCAAGGTCTAATCCAAGAGGTTGGGTACCTCAAGGATCCTACCCCTCATCGCTTGTAGTCAGCCCGACTACAGCTCGATGTCTCCCCACTTTCACTCGAGTGGTTCGTGTGCACTCCTTCTCTGCACTTGCTAGCATTGCCTTAGTCTCGGAAGACTCTCCCTTACTCTTCTTCCTTGGACACTGGGTCGCATAATGACCCAGCTCCCCACAGTGGAAGCAATTGAACTTGGAGAGATCCTTCTTCTGCTTTTCCTGCGTTCCCTCAGATGTTAGGGCAACATCTTCCTCCTCCTACTTGACTTTGATCCCCTTGCTACTGCTACCTGTCTTCGACTGCCGTTTGATCTCTTCCTGGCGAAGAGTCGCCACATCTCATCCCAAGGTGGAAGTGTCCCTTTGCCTAGTATACTCTGGACAAATACCTCCTAGTCTTCTAAGACAACATTCAGGGTTGTCCTCACCATCAACTCCCGATCCAGCATGGCTTCTATAGCAGTCAACTGATCTCAAATCTCATTCTTTCCTCCAAGGAAAGTGTCAATCAGTTCTCCCTTCTTCATGTGATACGACCTCAACTGATTCTCTAGTAACATCCTTCTCTGCACAAAAGTATGTTGGTACAATTTCTTGAGGGCCTCCCATATCTCATATGCCGTTTCCTTCTCGGCAACGTGTGGCACTACATGGTCCTTGACCCCGTCAAGAATGATGCTCTTGGCCCTTGCCATTGCCTCCTCGTACTTGTCGTTATCATTGGGGTTGACTAGGATAGCTATAACCTTTAAGGCGAAGTTCTTGACACAATTTCTGTCATGTACAGATAAGATTCTGGCCTTCTAGACTGCGAAGTTCGACGCTTCGTCCAGTCTATCCTGGTCTCTTACTCCATGTAGTGCCATGATGCTCTTCTACTTCCCTCCTGGAAGTTCTCTATTCAACTCCTTCGAGTATCTACTTCCTGTTTGGAAGTTCTTTTCTGGACTCCCTCTAAGTCCTAATTTTCATCTTGGAAATCCTTCTGCCATTATCGAGATGCCCTCTACTTTGATCATCTTATGCAACTACACCACCGATCCGGGTTACTTGGCTAGAAACCCTCGGTAGCAACTCCCTCATCTTGGCCTTGCTCTGTCATATATTGTTCTAACTACAGTACCTCACCAACTCCACTCTGCAATATTCCCACAGCCTTCTAAACCCCAGCAACCTAAAGGTGAGAGCTCCTAGGCTATGCAAAATCCTGGAACCAGCAACCCAACCTCCTAAGCCAACTGCATCAGCCCTCTCAGCTTCTGTGTGGCTCTGCGTGAGGCTCCCTTTTCCTTCCTTAGCCTTTGCGCTACCTCTTCCCGGCTCACCTGTTATAAACATATTTGGGCACTGCAACCCCAATCTTATATGTCAATAAACTAGGGCTCTTTAACCTCTAAAAGTGTTGTTTCATACCCTAAAGAATCATGGTCAATTGATTACATCGTTCCCCAAAAGTTCCACCTGAGAAACCATCCAGAACTCACCAAAACAGGACCATATTGACTGCTCCATTGTCAGGGTGCGATGCATACTGACTCCTACACTAGCCAGGTGCAATGCATACTGATGAGGCCTTCCGTAGGGTGCGATGAGCGAGGATGGACAGATGTTCGAGACAGTTTGCTAAGTGGATGCTCATGGAATCTTCTAGAAACTTCTCATATGAAACTTGCCTCTCTGAATTTGCCCAGGGATGAGTAAGAGATCCAAGAAATCTCCAAGTGGAACCAAAAACAACAAGTGGAATGACACTAATCAAAACCCCAGAGATGACTCACACCCTTGCACACATCTATAAATGGATCCCTCATCTGAGAGATCTAGAGGCTGGAATTTTGTAATTTGCAAGGAAGTGCTGATAGTTTGTGATTGAGAAAGAGCATTGTATTGTTGGTTTGATCTTGCTTTTCATGAGGTGAAGAGGGCTTTGATGCTGGGAGGATGATGCTGGATCAGACAACTGGGTTGTAATTCTCCCTTCTATTTAATAAAGTTCTTTGAGTTTTCTTCCATACAACTATGCGATTGTGAATGTTACTATTTGTGAGTGCCATTGTATGTTCATTGTATTTCTGATTCTGCAATGCTTATGATATAATAGATCAAAATGCTTTGACAGTGTTTTGTTACTGTGTTTCTACAGGTATTATCTAAGCGGGATAAGTAGGAGAGGAGTTGCAAGCTCTGTCAAGGGGGAGAGAGATCAAGCAAGGAGTTAAGCGGAAGATCCAGGTTGGTTCCTTTGCCTTTCTCTTATCTATCATACATAGAAGAAACCCCAAATTGCTTTGATTGTTTGTTTCTAGGATAGTTGCCAATCCTAGAGGGCTAGTCGATTGAAAAGACACTAGTTTTCCTGAAAACAAAATGGCGACTCCGCTGGGGAGAATGAATAGATGTTTGTTTGTTATTGTTGTTTGCTTTATAAACTATAGACGGAGCCTGAAGTTAGCCAGATAGCCTTCGAACTGCTCTTGCTCTGCAAGTGCATTGTAGATGAATGCTGCTTCAGTCAATCTCCGGTTTAGTTTATGAATTGAAAATTTGACTTACAAGCATTCTAGATGCCCTTTTGGTAGCTCAGTAACCTCCCAAGATCATTCCTCTGTACTTTTCTCTTTACTGTCCATCATAGCTCAGCTTAAATCACTGAAATCAGCTGCAAATTTGAGCCAAAACCCACCTCATTTGCGCTCCCTAGCCCATCGCACTGTCTGTCACTGTCAACCAGTATGTATCGCACCTCCCGAGCCTAAAAAGTGCAATTCATCCCTATTTCTGTGAAGCCCAGGTGCAACGACTAACTAAGCCTATTTCCCTTCTTGAAATTTGGGATTTTTGTCCTTGTTCTCATTTCTGTTTAGTTGATTTGCTGCTTGTGAATAGTGCCTCATTACTAACGCCTGCTTGCATTACATAGATCAACCTCCATTGGTTAGGATTAGTAAATGTTTTTATGATTTGTCCATCATTTACAATCCTTTGTCAAAAATTTGCTTAAATCAATTTGTCGTTTTGGTACAAAGAGTGTCGTAACTGTTGTTTTGTGTCAAAAAGAGAAGTGCCGTCAAGTCTTCCTTCTCTGAATAGTCAATTGAATTTTTTGTCATGTATTTGATTTGATTTGTTGTTATTCAAAGTGTCGAAAGCATTTTCTATTCGAAATTGAAAAGTGACGTTTAGTCTTCCTTGCTATTTTGAAAAAGAAATTGTTGAAATGTCTCTTTGAATGAAATATTTCAGATCTTTGCTATACTTAGTTCTCCTTTTTGGCATTTCTCACAGTAAGGGAACAAAAAACAAATACATGCATTTGCATTTGCATTTAGCTTGTGTGCGAAAAATGATTTAGGAAAGTGCATTTAGAGTGTGCTCTTTGCTCTTTGTTTGAAAGAATCGTAATTTTCTTTCCCTAGTAGCTAGGATTTTCATTGATCAAAATAAACAACGATTGTTTATCATTGTAGATTGCATTTTTAGGAATTTCAAATCAACATCATGCGGTGAACCATTGAAAGGCAAACTTTTAAGCAAGATCAACTCTAAAATAAATCTCAATGAACCTAACAACGCTTTGGAACCTAACGCAACGCATCTAGAGGTCTAGGCTAGAGACATGTTCCAGCGTCGTAAAATTTAGTAACTATCGTTTTCATCGAAGGCTGGGTGATTCCTCCTCTTTGATACGGCAAGTGCTAGCACGGACTTGTGCTCCTCGTACCGTCGAGTATATATTGGGAGACCACAATAGGCTTACATACTTTATCCATAGGAAGCCATGTCTGCCACCCTATCGATCGCAATGCACTGAACACAACATTCGGGAAGATTGACTGTCGTACATAAGTCCTTGGTAATTTCTCTTTAATTTATCACCAAGGTGTATATTGCAGTTTTGCGATTGGTTTGGTAGCCCCTCTGTCTAGATTTCCAGAGTAGTCACTTTCGTTCTTTTTCGACTCTTTAAAAGAAAAGGTCCATCTAAGCACTTGTCACTTTAGGCTAGAGGCATCTTTAGCTTTTTCTCGACTCTTAAAAATTCAAAAAGCAAAGTTGTATCAAAGTGTCATTAAAATTTAGTTAATTCAAAATAACATCCCTATTTTTTCGTTGATCTTGGGTTGAGATATATGAAAACAAATCCAGGATACACCAATCAAGGGATCCCTTTTGAAGGGAATCCTAAACCTTTTTCTTCTTGGGGAAATATTGGTGCTCCGTATATGGCTATGTTGTCCCTTTCGGAAATCACCCTGCCAGTATGGCTTTTCTCCACCTCTGTGATTCAAAATACCGTGATTCCTCAACAATCGAATCAACATCCAGTTGATACTGAAGTTGACCCTTCGCCTTCTTCTTCATTTGTTTCTCCCTCCCTTTCTTCCTCTTCGCTTGGTGAAAGCAGTGATGCTAGTAACCAGGTGGCTCAGAAGAAGAAGAAAGGAAAGGAGAAGAAGAAGAAGCCAATTTAGCAAGGGGGAAACCATGCAGCATCTGGTGAAAATCCGCACACTAAGATTTTCAAACCCAGATCTTCATGCATAATTTGTAGAGAAGACCATTTTCATCAAGAATGTCCGTGCATTCCTCGGATCTTGAGAGAATGGTCCCCCCGTTCGCACCAACAGGTGTCATCAACCTCTGGTGATCATGTTGACAGCACACCATCAACTAGTAATAGTGAAGTTCATGGACAGAAGGGAAAGGTCAAAATTCCATGTAGGTTATGTGAAGGGGACCATACCCTTCCCTGTTGTCCTTTTTTGGATGAAGCCAAAAGAGTCTTGCATAGCCGTCCTGCTTCACCGCAACGACTTCCATCTGGATACAGGAAACTCTCCCCAAGTCCTTTACTAGTTGAAAATCTGACTGACATAACTCAACCGTCGGTCGAAATACCCATCGTTGAAAGTGAAATTTCTGAGTGCATACCAGACCAAAGTCAATAGGACGAGATGGCAATTGACCCAGTTTTACCTCCAGAAGATCATACCCTTCCCGAAGAGAGTGAGAACGATACTGTTCAAATTATTTTTATCACTTCAGAGTCCGATGAACTTGGGGGAAATCCACCCATTCCTTCACAACAAGAAGAGAGTCCCCCAGTTCCCTTTACTCAAGGGGTCAGTTCAACCCTTTATTCAGTACCCCCTCCAAGTAGTCTAGTCACTTCCTTTGATTGGAATCGACTAGCATGATCCCACCTTCCTTCTAATGTACCATTCTGGATCATAGTACAAGTTTACAAAATGATCGTGTCTGGCACTATCATAGATGAAGGGGAATTAGTGAGTATCCTTTCCTCAACTGCTTGGAAAGCGCTTGGTTTGCCATCGCTTATTCCTGCCACACAGAATTTGTCAGGCTTTAACAAAGGAACCAGTCCACCGTTAAAGATCCTTCCTAAGTTACCGATAACTTTGGGAAGGAAAATCGTTCACCTGAACATGATGGTAGTCCCAGGACCGTTAGATTACAATCTACTCGTTGGACGTGACTATGTTTACAATGCGTGGTACTACCTGGGCTTTGACAATGTGTGGTACTACATGGGCTTTGACCCTGTCAAGGATGATGCTCTTGGCCCTCGCCATTGCCTCCTCTTACTTGTCGTTATCATGGGGTTGATTGGGATAGCTATAACCTTTAAGGTGAAGTTCTTGACACGATTTCTGTCAAGTACGGATAAGATTCTGGCCTTCCAAACTATGAAGTTCGACACTCCGGCCAGTCTATCTTGGTCTCTTACTCCATGTAGTGCCATGATGCTCTTCTACTTCCCTCCTGGAATTTCTCTATTTGACTCCTTCGAGTCTCTACTTCTGGTCTGGAAGTTCTCTTCTGGACTCCCTATGAGTCCCGATTTCCCTCCTGGAAATCCTTTTGCCGCTATCGAGATGCCCCCTACCTTGATTGTCTTGTGCAACTGCACCACTGATCCAGGTTCCTTGGCTATAAACCCTCGGTATCAACTCCCTCATCTTGGCCTTACTCTGTCAGTTACTGTTCTAACTACAGTACCTCACCAACTCCACTCTGCAATATTCCCACAGCCTTCTAAACCCTAGCAACCTAAAGGTGAGAGTTCTTAGGCTTTGCGCAATCCTGGCACCAGCAACCCAGTCTCCTCAGCCAATTGCGTTAGCCCTCTCAGCTTCTACGTGGCTCTGCGTGAGGCTCCCTTTGCCTTCCTTAGCCTCTGTGTTGCCTCTTCCTGGCTCACCCTTAATGACGCAGGCACTGCGTCACCCTTCCCTTGTTGTTGCTCTGCTAGAAACAACTTCTATCAACTCGAGACGATTGTTTTCTGCTGCTATTGCTCTGCTCGACTGAAGTCCTCACCCCTCCTATGATCTGCAATCACGCTCTGATACCATGTTGAAGTTTCTAAGTCTACTTAGTTAGAAACCCTCCATGCACTTTATCTGATTTATTCCTACCTACTTGTTCCGTTACTTAACAAGTTATTTACAACGTAAATACTGAAAATAAACACTAGTGCATGCTCAACATATTACAGATCAAAAACTGAAAGAAACATAAAAAATCACACCAAATGACATGTTATTTTTGGACCAATGTCCCTAGAAAAACCCAATGTGGGAAAACCGGTGCAGCGATCTAAGGGTTTTCTTATTAAGCAATATCATAGTACAATCTGGGTGTCGAAACTGGCCTACCCAATAGAGAATTTCCTTGGCAGTAATACCTCTTAGTTTCTGACAAATTTCTCGGTTGAAACCCCTTATAATCCTTCCAGCAACTCCTCAGCACCTATCTGCCCCAGAAACCCTAGCGTCAGCCTTTTCTAGACTGCGTCAGCCCCTCTCTGCCCAGCGCTGGCCTTGCGTGACCCCAGATGGGTCTATGTCAGCCTTAGGAGGCCCTGCGTCAGCCTTCTGTCCCTCTGCGTCAGCAACGCTGGCCTCTCTGAGGCTCTGCGCAGGTCTTGGCTACCTCTGCATGGCCCTGTGTGAGCTCTGGCTGCTACTGCGTCTCTCTACCCGGCTACTGCGTTGCTCTCCCAACACTATCTCTGCCTCTCTGTCCATCTGTACTCAATGCCCCTCAGCTACAACTCTAATCACTGATTCTATCTCTCTTAGCAAACCTTGCTCTAGAGAATAGAACGACTAATCACGCTTGTGTGTTCTCCAAGTGACCCTCAAGCCTCCTCTTATACTTTTCTCGTTGACATATCAACGGGCAAGATTAAGTCCCTAATCAATGGCTAAGATTAGATATGGCTTGATCCATGTCTTTTGGACCATTCTAACACAGTTTCATATTAATTCACATTAATATTTTAATTTCCCTAAGTTTAGACTTAGGGAATCCATTAAAAATATTAATTATTTTAATATCTCCTGAACTATTTAGAATCTTCCCAAACCCTTTTTGGGTATTGGAGATCTCATGTGCCCAGCCTCTCCACCAAATTTCGTGGCTAGAGCACATTCAATGCTACCCCAAATCAACAAACTCAAAAGCTCCCAAACTCCTTCATTTACCTCCTATTCACTCTTTATTATCGAGCTATCCCGTCCAAGAGAGAAAAAACTTTGGTTTCCTAGGAAACATTGACAAAACAATTCAGGCACTGCACTTAGAAACACTATGTTGCGCTCGGGAGGTCGACGTTGCGCTCAGGAACAAAGCGCTGCGCGCAGGACAAAGTACTCAGAAATCGTTCAAAACTCTCCCAAATCTCATTTTTTTACTTGCAAGCTTAATTTTATTGACTTCTAAGCCAAGGGACAAGTAAGTACACCATCATTATCCCTCATTTGCTTTTCCAAATCCATCTCATGTCAATGCTTCTTCAAATTAGGGTTTGTAGCGAAATTTGCATGGGAAATGATAGGGTGAAAATGGCCATCTTTTTTTTTTGGTTTCTAAAACATGTGAAATGATAACTTACACCTGCATACATGTTTAATAAACCATTTTAACCATTTAACCCACCTCAAAACAAAGTTTTAACACTCAAAAAGCAGAACCCTAGTTCATTCCTAGAGGTTTTTGAGCATGTTTCATTATAAACCCTGTTTTTCCTCCTTGCAAGCAGATCACTCTTCCACTATTTCTTCATTCATTTTCATCAGCTTCCAAAGTCCATATTCACCTTTTTCAAACCTCCTCCATCATTTTGTCAAAAACCACCTTCATATCACTTCATTTCCATTCACACCTCACACTTTATTTTTCACGAATCACTGCTTGCTCTAGGATTTTGTGTCATCATGGAGGCAGAATCTTTACCAGAGAGAAAAAGACAACATAAAGGAGGGAAGATCGTTAGATATGAGCCATCAAATTGCAATTCAATCAGCTACTGTCCTTTCATTAAACAATGCTTCAAGGATGTACATTGCCTGGAATTTTGCAAAAGGGTGAGCGAGGTGGGATTTCATGAACAATGAACAGATTGGGTGGCAACTCAGTTGAAAGGTGAAACTGTTGTCATCACTAGTGTTGAGTTCAGTTTTTCAGTGACCTCCATCTCATTTGCAACAGGGTTACCGGACAATGGCGAATATTGGTTCAAAGGAATGACCCTAGACCTTGAACACTACAAGCCTTTCTTAAAGACGCCATACAGAGAAACACATACTCACCTTATGCCTTTTAGATATTTATTAGAGAAAATTTCCCCTTTGATGAAGACTGTCATGAGGTTTTTCACTTGTGAAGGTAGATTCTCTAGGTTGTATGCTTAACATATTCACCTCTTGATGCATTTTACCTGTCAAAAGCCACTCAACATGTGTAACTATTTATCCAGGAGCATTTCCAAAATGTCTGAAAAAATACAATTAAAGGACAAAGAGCACTCCCCAAGCTTGTTTCATCACAGTCTAATCAAAACTATTTTCCTTCACCAGCTTGCAGAGAAAGGTATGGCTTAGGAAGCCTTTTTGGAAACAACCCTGAAATGGCATGAAGAAAATGTAGCATCTCAATCTCCTTGTGTGCCAAAACAACAAACAGAGGTGGGGTCCTCTAGCAAATCAGTGGAGAAGACTCAGCGACCTAAGCTTGAGGTGACTAAAGTGTATAAGAGAGGACAGAGGCTTGTGTTTTTTTCTCATGGAGATAAAGGGGCCAAGCCTTCTTCATCGACAAAGTAGGGACCGGCAGCAAAAGAGAAAGACACAGTTGAGCATGAGTTTGAACTGGTTGATTCAGAGGTTGAGGATCAGACTTCAAACATGTGATAGACAATCAGGGATAAGGACTATCAAATCAAGGAGCTAACAATCAAATTGCAAATAGCAAAATATGTCATATCATTCCTTGAACAGGAGAATAGTCAGCTCAAAGCAAAGGAGTTGATCATGGAAAAGGAAAAAGCCAAGTTATTGCAGCAAGTTGGCTAAGGAAAAGAGATCATAGAATCAAGTGAGCCTGAAGGATCAAAGGGGAAAGGAAAGAGGAAAAGACCAAGAACAAGAGGCCTCAAGAAAGCTTTGCAAGAAGAGAAATAACACATTTTGTTGAATGAAGACCTTGACCTAGAGGATAGGATTGCCCTTGAGGTTCATCAAGATAAGGAATATTGGATAAATAGGGTAAATGAACACTTGGAGAAGATCCTTGAGAAGGCAAACATGGATAATCAGTTGCTCAGACATATGGCACACCAATACCAAGCTCAAAACATGATCGCCAATGTCAAAGTAAAGCAACTTGAAAATAAGCTCAAGGAGGCCAAAAAAGACCAAAAGGATGAGGGAAACTTGGAGATGCTTGCTAAAGAATCTATGAAGCTTTAACAAACATGTTTTTACACCTTCCATCCAATTTTGAGCAAATTCTGAGCACTTTAAGTTTTTGAGAAATTTTGGTCTAAATTCAAAAATTTCGTTGCTCCAAAAGTGCTGCGCTTTTTCCTCAAGCCTCCATTTGAGGAAAATTTTATATTTTTGGAAAGCTCTTTCCATCCCCTAAAAACCCATTTGCTCAAATTTTGCAGAGGTGGCCCAGTCTTGGAGAAAAGTGCAAAAAAGTGGCAAAAAACTAGCATTTTGGACCCTTTTTGACAGGGGCTGCACTTCTGGAGCGACCTTGGGAGAATGGATTTTTGAAGGCCTTCCCATGGTTCAAATTCATAAATTCAAACTGTTCTAGAAATTAGACTTGAAGGGCTAGTTGACCGTTCTCTCAGTTTTGCATTTTGACTCCTGGAAGGCACCTAAAAAGCATCTCAAAGTCAGCTTTGTGCTTCTGCACTTTTTTGTGTCTTAACTTGTAAATTTCACTGTGTAAAATTTCTAGTTTCTAGTTTGACTTAGTCAAAGTCAATATTCTCTATGTAATGGCACTATTTTCTAGGCTAGGTGATGTAGGAATGAATAAATGTACATCATAGGTTGTTTTTGATGTTTATTAGGCCTCATAAAAGAAGAAAACTCCTAAACAAACTCTCCATGAAGTGTTTGAGTTTCACCTTCTCACTCTCACCTGTTGGTTGAGAGAATCTTGGAGTCAGTTCCTCCACCAAGGAATTCGACCCCTGAAAGTGGGAAAGTGGTCTAGGAGAGTATATATGTATCATTTCTCTTGAGGAGAAGAGGGTTGATCTTTTTGTGAAGGAGACTTGCATGTAATCATCTTTTCAGCTAATAGAGAGACAGGTTGCAGCTATTTTCAAGAAACTCTATCCCAGTGAGTTCATGGTGCTTGTTCTTCATTCTATTTGTTTTATAATGGTTTAAAAATATTTATCTACATGATATCTCTTCTTTCTATGGATGCCTTACAGTGTAATATACAAAATTCTTGTTTTTCAAGCTCTGTTATATGGTTTTCATAGTTATGTTTATGTCTTCCTAAGCTAATGAAATCATGTTTACTTATGCTCATTAGTTTCTTCTACACTTTCTCTTCTATACTACACTGACAATATTCTAAATACACCATGTCTTCTGATATCTAGCTCCTTCTCGTATTTGCTCCTGCACTCCTACAACCTAGACCTATTTGTAGCTCCAAACCCTAAGTTCAGCAAACCCTAAAACCCAAATTTTCACAAACAAACAACCAAATACATATATCTAGCCTAAACCTCATTTTCTTTAAAGTCATATCACTGATAAGAGACTTAGAGAGATCCCTCTCATGCTCAGTAGAGCTATCTACTGAGCTGAAGTGGTTTGAGGTTACCCTTCTCGATTTCCTTTTCAACCTAGGAGATTGTAAGGACTAACAATCACAACCACTACCCCCTGCTCTTTATGGACTTTCACCAATGGGAGGCTTCCTGGTATATAGGTCACCTATAAGAGATATTTTAGGTTTAGAGGTTTAAGGTGACACAATAGGCTCTCAAAGGATGGCTCAACTAAGTACAAGGCTCAAACAATGAGAATAAGACAATTCAAATCCCTTATAGAGGCATAATATGAGGGCACACTAGACCTAATGTTTGATAAGTAGCAAGAAATATGGAATATCCTACAGTTGAGGTGCCTATGAAAAGGTTTCCAACAATGACTATTAGAAAATAAAAGGCATATGAAACCTTCCTTGAGTTGAAGCTTAACTAGGGTTCCTCCTAGGGAAAAATAGTTAGGGCAAGAGAAATCAAGGCGAAGAATGGATGGATTAGCCACCAAGGAGGTTGATTTTGAGGCAACTAAATACACCATTGATGATCTGTGGGACTATCCTTTCCTGGCGCTCACCTACCCCAGTCGACCTTGATCCTGCCTCAATGTTCTCCCACACCTCCCAGCTGTATGACATTCCTAGGCAGCCTCTGATTCAGGTTACTTCCCCCCCCACCTCCTGCCACCTTTTCTCCGACAAAGATATCAGAGAGGCAATATGGACAATGAATAGCAGTAGGGCAGCAAACGAAGAAGGCTTCCAGGCAGAATTCTTCAAGCATGGACTTCGCCCCCTAGTAGGATATCTGGTGGACCTTTTCAACCAGGTGGTTCGGGATAGATTGCCGAATGGTTGGTCACACCACATTATCTACTCGATCCACAAGTTAGGGCCTACTTCCGACCCCAACAACTACAAGACAATCATGGTTGGGCACACATTCTCCAAGCTATATGCTACAGCACTTCACAAGACACTCTCCCATTTCCTTGAGCAGAGACAAATCAAGACCAAGGGCCAAGCAGGATTCCGCCCAGACCACCAGACGATCGATCACATCCTTACTCTTCGTGCGGTGATCGAGGAGGCTAGGCATTGATCCTCTAAAGTGTATTGCTACTTTGTAGACTTCCAGAAAGCCTTTGATTCAGTCCCGAGGGAAGATCTTTTCCAGAGGCTAAGAGAGATTGGCATTTCCTCGACTCTCCTGACAACTATCATGCGCCTCTATGAGGCCGTCCTTGGCCGTCTCCGCATAGTCGGAGGAATTTCAGATTTCATCCGAAGCACCATTGGAGTCAAGCAAGGATGCCCCCTTTCTCCTACTTTATGTGGGATCTATATCGATGAGCTTGAGTCCTTCCTCAGGGAGCATATCCAGGATATAGATGGGTGTCTTCTTCACCAGGTCCTGATTTCCATCCTCCTTTTTGCAGGCGATATTGCCCTTATAGCTTCCTCCCAAGAAGGCCTTCAGAGACAGCTGGATGCTCTTGCAGCTTTTTGTGACTGAAGGCATCTAACTGTGAATTTGGGTAAAACCAAAGTGATTATCTTCAATGGAGTCAAGAAAACCTCAGAATTCCACTTCCTATTTAAAGGAGAGGAGATCGAGATTGTCAGCACCTATACATATTTGGGAGTTCAGTTTTGGCCTCGCTTCAGCCTGCGGCCAGCCCTTCAACCTCAGATCAACAAAGGGTATGGCTCCCTAGCCCTTCTGCAGAGGCAATGTTTCCGGCACCATTTCCAGGACATCTCGTCCAAAATGAGCATCATGGACACTTTGATTTGCCCCACAGTGCTTTACGGCTCAGAGATTTGGGGTCCCTCTCTCCTAGAGTCAGATTGGGCTTTAGCGAAGCAGGTCCAGACCCTCCTTTTGCGTCGTTTCATTAGGTGCAAGCAGACATTTCCTCAGCACATCATTCTAGCAGAGTTTGGGGCTCAACCTTTCTGCCTAGAGGTAATATTCAGGCTAGTGTCGCTCCTGCACAGGCTCCGAGGCCTGGCAGACGCGAGGAAAGGTCGTGACAGATACCCATATTTAGCATATTGCTCCTCGGAGAACATCGCCCATATGCAAACAAGCCAATCCAAATGTTGGTACACCGGTGTGATAGAGCTTTTGGAGGTTTCAGGAATCCAGATTGACCATCTCCCTCCTTTTCAGTACTCTCTAAATGCTCCAGGCCACCTCCTTCCCAATCAGCAAGAGCTGAATAAAATCACTAAGGAGGATATTTACAGATGATACATTCAGACTACATAGACCAACCCTCCCAATGGGTTGCGTCCAAAATGGCCTTCTACGTGGAGCATTGCTTGGAGACCAAGGATGGGCTCATCATCAGACCCCAGTACACGTTCCAGCATTGGATGCATGCCCTTAGAATCCCCCTCGGGCAGCTCAGAGTTGGGTCTCATAGACTCCGGGTGGAGACAGATCACCACATCGATAGGGCAGATAGGATTTGCCAGCTCTGTCACTCACAGGAGATAGAGACAGAGACACACTTCATCTTCAGATGCCCTGCTTACTACGAGATTCGAGGTCGTTTCCATTATCTCTTTAGGTCTTCTCAGACTTTGACCAGCTTCCTCAGATATGTTGATCCGAGATGCCATGCACTTTATCTCTAGGAGGCCTTCAGATTTTGGGCCCATTTTCTTCAGCCCCCGACCAGATCGGACACCACGCAGAAGATCACAGACTTCTTTAGGGCGCTACCATCAGTGCGGGGCACCAAAAGAACCATTGACCGACCCACAAACACTGAGACCAGATCAGTTCGGTCCCGGAGGAGCCGACCCACCAGACTACACCAGCGCTCTGAGATTGGATCCACCCCTAGGAGGCGCCCTAGAACCTCCAGGCAACAGCAGCAACAACCCAGTATGCCCACAGGATAGCAGACTTTGACAAGCTTCTCTTAGTTTTCTTCTCTCGGCCTCAGATGTTAGGAGTAGAAACCAGACAGTGGACTCCTTCCCCCCCTTTTTCCTTCTTCTTCTTCTCCTTCTCTGCTTCATCGTAGTGCTTGGTTTCGAAGCCAAGATCTTCTAGCTTCTACATTTACATTTACATGTGTTTTTTGCTTTTTAAAAGAAATGTTTAAAGGGGACTGTTTGGTCCACTGACTTGGCATGATGTAATCATTGTAACCGACAATCCTGTTGACCTATTATGGTCATTTGTTGGACATTAATAAAATTATCTTATCTTATCTTGTCTCCTAGACAATTTCGCTACAAGCCCTAATTAAGCCACTTATCCTTAAGAGGGATGAATTTAGAGAAAAGAGAGAGCGAAATTCAATTGATGGATAAGATAAGGCTTGATCACCAAATTGAAAAGGTCAGTTCCTAGTCCTTGGGAGGATGGAGTCTATGGAAGTTAAAGATTAGCTAAATCGTGCAAAGGCATGAGGATGTTTTGATGCCCTGCACCAAAACCCAAGCTATTATCTTTGTGAGGGATCAAGGACACTTGAGAGAGTTATAACAACAGTTCACCAAGGGGATTACCATTCACATTCCATACATGAATAATGCATACAATTAGGATATCTAGATTCTATACAATTGATCTTATAACAAATAAATGGTGTAATAGAAAACCCTAGATAAGCATTACATTCAATGAATTAGACATTAAATAAAAAAATATTCAATAACAAAGCTCACTTACAATATGATAAGCATGTATAATCCAATATTGATCGAAGATAACTTCTCCAAAGACAAGAAAGTAGCTCCAATATGAAAAGTATTCCATAGATCACATCTCTCCAGAGATACAAGAGGACGAAAATCTCTTAACTGAAATAGTCCAAGTGATGATGATCCAAATGACAAAATGTTCTCCTCCATTTATATGAGTACAAACTCTAATATTAGCCTAAAATCCCCTAGATACAAATTTAATCACTAAACATGCTTGGGTTAGAAGCCAACCCACCAGCTATCATCATAAATTCTCAAACAAGCCCACACATGTGATCCACTTGATTTCTAGGGCTAATGTCATGAATAAAATGACCTCCAAATGCGATGTCCAAGTACCAAGAGATGCCAAATGTGATGTATAAGCATGTAAAAATCATGATTTGAGGGTTGGCCCTCAAAAACCACCTCAATGGCTCCTTTTTATCCCAAAATCTAGCTAGGGCACCATAGAGTGGTCTCTATGGGTCTCCTACTACTCAAAATGTCCTTCTCTGCTCCAAAATTGAGGGCTTTCTAGGTGCAACTAGCCCTCCCTGGTATCTTAAGGTGATACCATCCTCATATGGGCCCTAAATCAGCTTCCATCCAGCAATTAGAGCTACGACCAGCCTGGGACCATGTTGGGTCTAGGTGTGTCATCTTAAAGAATCATCAAATCCAATGCAAAGTGGTACACTGCCCTAGGTGCTAGGTGTTCCCTTGTACATGTGTCAAATGTTGTTTCTTCTAGGAGGCCCAAGAGTCTCAACGCTTCACTTTATAGTGCCAATTTTCCTCTCTAATGGCCTAAGTACCCGTGGAAAAGGTTCCCAAGAAATGGGTTGCTGAACCACCTAACAATCACAACACAAATTCTAGTGAAAGAAACCAATCATTAGGGACACAAATAATTATTGCATCTAAGTGAACTAATCTTGAGTTTCATGGGCTATTTAATACTTCATACAAATATCCCCTTCCAAAATCAAGGCCTTGAACCCGCATTTGTGTTTTCTCCTTAGGTAGGAGTGGCCAAAGGACAACCCTATTAGGTGTTTCTAGTCCCTATGGGGAAGTAACATTTCCTCAGTCCACCCTTCAATTGATAGGTGTTAGTGAATAATAGTGATGAACATGGACGAGATAAGGCTTCATGGCCAAGTGTCATGGTCAAGGGGATGGTTGATGGGGGCTCCATACCTTGAGTGTATAGATGTGAGGAGGGAGCAATTATGGATGCATGAGTTACCAACTCGACTTTTGTTTTTCCACCCCTCTTGTGCGTTTTTTGCTTATTCTTGATTTTCTTTGTATTATTGATCATAGCTAAAGGGTTAGAGCTTGATTTGAATGATATAGAAATTGTATTAACCCTTAAAGATGAGTTTGTTTATCGCTTATCGGGTTTGGGACATGCAAGAGTTCCTTTCTATGATGTGATGGAGCAAAATGTGCTCAAGAACTGGGTGATGGCCATAATGAGTGAGGTAGAGCTCATGCTAGGATTTTTCCCATGTGCTAATGTGTATGTCCCTTGCCATATTTTGCATTTTTATATTTTTTATTTTTGTTTTTTTGTGCCGATGATATGCTCTTCCTATTTCTTTTAGTTGCATCAACCTCCTTGGGATAAGTTCCTAGGCCCCACCCAAGTATGTGAATGTATGGGTGCCAAATCACAAAGAACCAATGGTTAGTTGAACTTGAATATCGGAGGTGAGATATGGGTTTGTAATGTATGATGGAAAGTGTTGAGTATGAAATACGAATAGATGGAACTATGTTATCTCAGTTAGTGCTTCCCATGTAGTGTCCCTGCTATACCCATTGGGCCATTAGGGAAGGTCCCATTAGACTAGGATCGAAGATTAACTCCCCATTTAAGGTCAAAGAAGAGGATCAAAATCAAAACCCATCCTTCTTCCATATCACCCCATGATCGATTTCAAAGTCCCAAATACAAACAAACATAACCACCCTGTTGCAAAATGATTAAAGTACCTTTTGAGAGGAAGCCCAACTTTGTCGATGTGATCATGCCAGATGGGTGAGAAGCACATGGTTGATGAAAGTGGTGGAGATATAATGGAATATCATTGATGAGGCTCATCAATATGTACATTGTAAGGGTCATGATGCCATCCTCTAGCTTTAGAACTATCTCTTTCTCACATTTATTTACAATATTTGTTATATTATGCTTAGTGAGAAGGCTAAAAGATGTTTGTTATGTCATGTGGCCTAATATGGTTTAATTCCAGGAAATGGAGCATTTTTGAGATAATTTCCATGCAGGGGCTCAGAGTAGACAATGGGGAGAGATTTAGGAGGTTGTCCACCCTTTGACTCCTTCAATCAACCCAAGATCACAACACTCTCTCTCATTAGCTCGATGTCATTAGGGGCCAAGCAAGTGCATTTAATGAGGAAAAAGATCCACCATTCTCAAGTTGTGGGAGACAAACATCCCTATTTTCTAGGGAGATACTAGCAGCTACCCTCTTGTATAAATAAACATGTGAAAGAGCTCATTAGGATTCGAGTTTTGTTTTCAGCTCGGTAGCTATTGAGCTCAAGTACTTGGCACTGTTATGTTTTATTGTTATATGACGTATTAGACATTGATGCAATGATAATGAGAAGTTGCTTATTGGTTCATCACTTACTTAGTTCCAGAGGACTAAAGCTCTTGGGTGTGGGCCCAACCCCAATGGCTTAGGTCCCTCTTTTGTATTTGTATCTCTTTTTAGTTTAGAGTGCTTACTAGTTTCTTGCAATTCCTTAGCGAAAAATCCATCTAAAATCTATCATTGCAAAGGCTCTACCTCGTCTCTCTCATGGGAGCATGAGTAGAAGGGTTTACAACCACAATCCCAAAAAATTATGTTTATGATTTCTTGGAAGAAGATGTATGTTGGCCATGTTGTTTTTCATATGCTTACCATAGCTTAGGAGTTGATTTTTTTATTAGATCAGAGTTTTGGCATAAGAATAGATGGAATGTAAATTCAACTCATCTTTTCCATTATTGATTGTTTCATTTTGTCAATGACAAATGGGTATATGCATGTGATGATTACAAGGTTTTTTGGATGTGTAGGCAAGGGAACCTTCACCACCTCCATCTTGGACTTCCTCACCTTCTCTTATTAATCCCAATTTATGTGCTAAAAGTTTTGTTCATGAGATCATCTTCCTCGACCATCATGAGTGTCTCTCCTAGTTCAAAATAGGCCTTCAAAAGGCTTTGGGCTTGGATAGGGGCTTTGACCACCCTTCATTCATTTACCTCAACCTCCATCCACCTTGTCATACCTTGCACCCATAATTTCCACCTCCTAAACCTTCTTGGTAGCCTTCCTATAGCATTACAGACCTTCTTGTAGCAATATAGGGCACCTGTAGCAACTTCCTATAGCAACCTATTTCCTCACCATTTTTTACCTTTGCTACAATTTGGACTTAACTTAGAAGTATGTTGACCCCCAATTGTGACTCCATGATTAAGGGCAGCTCCTAGGCCACTCCAAACCCTCCTTTTCCTTCACTACAAAACATAATAGCATTAGTTTCCTGATCACAGATTTGGCACAAATAGAACATTGATTTATATGCAAATGTGAGCTAGTTAGATGATACATAACATTTTGAGTTATGGTTTGGTGGGTTAGATTCTTGTCTCAAGTAGATTTGGTAGCTAGTTGGTTGATTACAAGTTAATGTATTTTCCTTTCTGCAAGTAGTGTAGCTCGCGTCTTTTCATGAACTGATTCAATAGCATTTGCAAGTGGAATTTAATAGCATTTCCCTTTTAATAGTTAGAGGTAGCTTCCAAATTTCACCATCATTAGCTATTTTTCATTGCAATTCAGTAAGGGGAATTGTTTTGGAGCACTATTGATCAAATGTCCTAGTTGAGGGTGGCATGAGTGGAATCATATCCATTGTGCATATAACATTGTCACTTATAAGTTTGTATGAACCTCAGGTTGATAGAGTTGAGGAGCCCTTGGGAGTTGCAGCACTCTTGGTGTAATACCAGGGCTCACCACTTTTTGGCATCGTTGACAGGGAGGTGTCTAGGTAGATGTTATTTCTGCTTAAGCATTGTTTTCTATTTTGCATACAGTTTTGAAAAAGTAACATAAAATAAAAAGAGAAATAATTTATTTCATGCCTCGTAGGAATAGAGATACTCAAGAAAAATTCTTACCAAACACCCCCACACCCTCAAGCAGACAACCTTCACTCTTCTTCAGTGACTTTCAACTTCCCTCTCTGACTACAGGGGAGTTAGAAGACCCTCTAGTTGAGAAACTTGAAATATTTGAAGAACTTATTAGGGAAGAAGAAGAACCCACTTCACCAACCCAACCTATTGCTGAAAACAAGAACAATGAGGTTTTCCCTATCAGAGAACTAATGGAGAGGCTAGAATGAATAATATAAGCCCTACTTCCCTTCCACACTTCCATGACTTAACCTCTAAGGATCTTGATACCTTCATGTTTGAATTTATCATTGTCTGTAGGACCTATGACTATGCCTCTGATGACCAAAAGTTGAAGCTATTCCCCTCTACCCTTAAGGATGCAGCCTTTCGCTGGTTTATGGGTCTACCTAGGGGTAGCATCTCTACTTAGCCTCAAATTTAGCAAGCCTTTAATGACAAGTACATGGACTACTGTAGGTCCAAAGAAACTAAGGAAGAAATCTTTATAATGACTCTTGGACTTGATGAATCCCTAGAAGAGTATGAGGAGAGGTTTCAACTCAGTTTTAGGAGGGCCATATGCACCCTTGATCCTGAATCACTCAAACTAGTTCTTCTTTGAGGGATCAAGCAAGATATATTGGAGACCCTCAACATGTTGTCTGGGGGAGATATCTATCACTTATCCTATGATGACATAAAAATTGTGTTCAAGAATCACTCTAGGGCTGCTAGAAAGAAGGGTAGGGCTAGTCAAGGCTTGGCCAATTCTTCTCCTTCTACAACATCCATCAAGAATGAGTTTGGGAACATGTTGGAGGACTTTAAAAGTGAAATGTTTTACACCTTTTATTTGAAAATGGATACCATGCAGATCAAGAGGATAAAAGAGGAAGCAGAGAGATCCCTAGATATTTTCTTCCTTAAATGCACGAGAAGGCACCCCAGAAATCAATGCCCATTAAATGTCATAGAGGTCTTCTCGGCCTGTGAGGAAAACCATGCCACAAATAAATTCCATTATTTTCCTCATTTAAAAGATGTATACCAAGGGGTAGAAGGTGGGGCTAAGAAGCTCTACTTTATAAATCAAAGGAGGCCCCAAGGACCTCGGCCATACCAGCAAGGCATGCAAGGTGCATCTTACTCTTATTATCATCCCAACCAGAATGCACCCTTTCCACCCTGGTAGTCTTCCACTCATCCATCATGGTCTAAACCTCCTTCTTGGCCTTATGATCCTCCATATCCTCCTCAACCTCTCAATCAACCATTTCAGCCATATGCTCCCCAACCTCCTCAATGGAACAACCCATCACAAGGGTGGAGGCCTCAACTCAACCAACCTCCTGCTTTGTTGCCTCCACCTCAGCCTCAACCACAACTCACTCATCTTGCTCCACCCAAGAAACCTCATATGCCTCCTCAACCCAATCTGAACCCGAATAACAAGAAGGCACAATAGGTCTACAGTGGAGAGACATATTACCCTGCCTATGTTGTGGAGATCCAAGAGATCAACCTTAGGTCTCGAAGAGTGCTTCCAGATAACCATCCACCATATCCACCTAAAGAACTTGAAGAGGAAAAGGAAGAGATTACCCTTCAATTAAATCCACCTCCTTCTCCTGAGATATGGATCCACCCTACCCAATGCACCTCATAAGAGATTGAACTTCTGGGATAATTGAATAATATGTGTGTTAAAATATCCCTTCTCCGGGATATTAAGGGTGTTCCCATCTATAATAAGCTTATCAAGGAGAAATTTTTCAAACACCTTAGGAGAAGAAAAATAGATACCCCCACCATCAATGTCATTAGTCAATTATCTGATTTGATGTTGGGGAGCGTGATTTGTCCAAAATATTTAGACCCTGGAAGTTCAGTAGTAGATGTGCACATTGATGGCATCATTGTCCCTCATACCTTGATTAATATTGGGGTTGCCATCAATGTGATGACTAAAGAAACCATGATAAAGCTAAATACCCAAGGAGCTTTGATAAAGACCACTACCATGCTGCAACTTGCAGATAGATCTACAATAGCTCCTGAGGGAGTTGTTGAGGATGTCATGGTCTCCATCAACTCTTGGGAGTATCCTACTGACTTCTTGGTTCTCCAGCCCAAAACCAAGTTCAATGGCTATCCTCTCATCATGGGAAGGCCATGGTTAGCCACTGTCGATGCTTACATTAGTTGCAGGGTTTGGAATATGACCATTAAGAATGGACATTTGTCTAAACATTGGTATTGTATCCTCCTACTCAGCAATCCATTGAACATGACTTACCTTTTTGGCCAGAAGAGAAGGAGGAAGATGAAGTGTATCATACAACATCCTACCCAATTTGTACCCTAGATGTTGTTATAGGAGGGTGGTGACCTGATGAAGATGACCTCATTGACCAGATCCTTCAAAGCCAACCCCCCAATACCATGCCTCTCGATGAGCTAGTGAAAGAATCTGAGAGTAGTAATTGGACTGAATTATGCTAAGTTGACCCAAGTCTTGCCCACGTCAAAGTTGTAGAATTTGGCCCATCTAGAACCTTGAAAATTAACCCCTCTCTCTCAGCCAACCAAGAAGAGAAATTGTGCTAGATGCGATAGAACACTTAGATGTCTTTGCTTGGAATTATAAATAAATGAAGGGGGTGCATCCCTTGGTTTGTACTCATCACATCAACATTAAGGAGGGATGAAAACCTGTGAGCCAACCTCAAAGGAGAATGAACCCAACCCTCAAGGAAATAGTAAAGGAAGAGTTACAAATGATGAGGCTCATCAATAGGTAAATTATATGGGCCTTAATTCCACTCTCCAGCTTATTAAAATCAACGTTTTTCACATTTATTTACATATTTTATTATATTTTTCTTATTGAGAAGGGTAAAGGTGAGATGTTGTGTCATGTGGCTTAATGTGCATTAATTCCAGAATTTGGAGCAGTTTTGGGCTAATTTAAGTGCAAGAACTCGAAGTAGACAAGCAAGAGGGATTTTAGGAGATTTGGTCTCCCTCCTTAACTCCTCAATCACTCAAAGATTCCTCCACCAGATCTCATCAGCTCAGAGTTACAAGTAGCCAAGCTAACTAAGTTCGTTGGCAGCCAAGCCAATGATAATTGAAGACAAGTCAAGCTCGAGTTTGGGAGCCAAGCCTCCCTAATTTTTAAGAAGTTGTTGGTAGCTTTAGTTATATAAATAAGAAGGCCTAGGGCCTCATTAGGATTCAACTTTTTATTGTAGCCAAGAGGCAATTTCGAGCTAAGATATTGTGATTGTTATTCTCATGTTATTTTTGACATTTTGATGATAATGAAAAGAGATTTTTTGATCCAACACTGAGTTGACTCAAAGTGCTGAAGCTCTTGGGTTAGGTCCCAACCCTAACAGTAGAAGTTCCTCTTTTTTGTACATGTATTCTTAGATTAGAATCATAGATTAGCTGCTGAAGTTATCTCTACTTTGTTTAATATACAAGTATTTGAATGATTTGTTAGTTTTTCTTCCATTAATCAGAGAAGTAGATCAATGTTACAGTAATGAAAGAAAATACTTCAGAAAATCTTGTGACAGTGGCCTCATCCTCATCTCCCACATGGGATCATGGTTTGAGGGCCCCACTCTCACAGCCCCAAAAATAGATTTATCTTTTGGTTATTACATATCTTAGGATTTCTTGTTGAGTAGATCATTGTTTATGATTTCTTAGAAGCACCTGCAATTGTCATTTTGGTTTCTTGAGTTTGTTATAGATTAGAAATAATTCCATTCCATAGATCTAAGTCATTAGCCATCAATAAATTAGTTTCTCAAATTCAACTCACCTTTTCCACATTTACATAAAGTTGTGCATGAATGAATAAAATAATATGTGTTGTCGCAGGAGTTGTTGATCTGGAGGGAGGAACTCATTCCACCAGCCTCATCTAAGTCTTCTCCACCTCTCACCCAATCCTACTAACTACTAATTTAGATTTATGTTTTGTAGCCACCTTGAGAAAATCCAACCATCCTGAAGAGTTGGGCTGATCCTTGGGTAGTGTGCACCTTCCCCATACCTTATTCCACCATCATACATATTCCCAACACTTCCTTTCACCTTCCCTACCTTCCTACAACTTTCAGCTAAGTTTCTTGTAGTAAACCAAGACATCCTGTAGTAACTACAGGAAATCTTGTAGCAACTACAGGAAACCCCGTAGCAGCTTGTTTTAGACATTTTTGGGCAGAAATGATGATCAAAGCCTAGGGTAGGCCTTCAACTTGACCTCCATACCCCTCAATGCCATTTTGGACCAACTTTTCCATACCTTACTCCCGTGCAAAAGATCAGCTTATTTAGCTTAGAATTTACATTTCTAAATTGAAAACCAAAAGACTATTTTCTGCAATACTTAGCTAGTGCATGCATACATCAGTCATAGCAATGTTAGGATAATTTCCATGTTTACTTAGTTCAGATAGCTAGATGATAGAATGCAAGGTTAAATTAGGTCTCTTCTGCAATTAATCTGTGTTAATTCTTAGCTATCTAATTTCCTGTCATTTCATAGCACTTTCTATTCAGCGTTTTCATTTCCTTAAAATAGGCAAGCATTTACTTTTTGCATTAAAGATAGCTTTACATTTAATGTCAGTAGTTAGCCTCCTTCTAGTCAATAGAAGACTGGTTTGAAAAACCCTAGTGGTCTATTGCCCCTGTTGAGAGGTGACAAGAGTAGACGGTTGCATCTGTTGTGCATATAGCATTGTCACTTCCAAGTTTGTACGAACCTTAGGTTGATAAAGTAAAGTTGGTCGCCCTAGGAGTAGCAACATCCTTGTTGCAATACTAGGGCTCATCACTTTTTGGTGTCATTGTCAGGGAGGTGTCTAGGTAGATGTAATTTCTTCTTTCCTTTCTATTTGACATTCATTAAATAGATGCAATTCCTTCTTTCCTTCCATTCTGCAAGTAGTTCCATTCAATAGATAGTTGCAATTTCTACTTTCTTTCCACTCTGCAAGTAGTTCTGAAAAAACCCCAAAAGAAAAAAACAAATTTCTTTCATGCCTCGTAGGAGTAGAAAAAACTTAGGAAATATTTTGCCAAATACCCCCACACCATCAAACAACCAACCTTCCCTCTTCTTCAGTGGCTGTGAACTAGAGGACCCATTAGGCAAACAACCAGAGATCTTTAAAGAGCCTATTGGGGAAGAAGAAGAAACCATTCCACCTATTGGGTTGTTTTATATTGTTTCTATGACTAGCCCACACGCAGGGGGGTTATAGGGGGGAGGGAGCCCCCACTGTACGTTGTGTCGGGCATTGTCGGGGGTTCACAAGGGAGGTGGCTACCCTCCCTATCGGGGGGTACACAGGGGGGTGATAGCCCCCCCGCGCGGGGTCCTGGGAAGCGCCTGGGAAATTTCTTTTGAACCCTATATTAGGTGGGCGGACCTACATATGGTTTTGTGCATGGATTTTGCACATGGTTTTGGGCGCGATGGTTTTCGGTCCATGGTATTTTGTAGATCCAGTCAAGGGAACTATGATTGTGTTCTAATCTAGGGTTTATGGATGCTTCAACATATATATATATGTATTGTAACACTGAAAGGAACATAACGAAAAATCAATCTGGTAGTCCCGGTTTTGGGATCCAGTGGAAAATATCTGTGTATATTTGGTTCATGTGTTATGATCTCGCCATTGTTTATTTTCTGTTTTTTGAATTCGTATGCAGATAATTTATGTACGGGGTTAAAACTACCTTTGGTATCAGAGTTGTTTTGGCTTCAAGGGGATGCCTTTGCTGCTGAGAGTTTTTTCTCAAGCCTGTGGTAGACCCTGTTCAGTGGGAGATCTGTGGGATCGATTCTTGTGGTGAAAGAAGATGGTGAGCAGTGGAAAGATAAAGATCGAGAAATTTAATGGTCAGAGTTTTGAGTTGTGGAAACTCAAGATGGAGACTCTGCTCGTGGATAAAGATTAGTGGATCACAGTAGATCCAGGAACTAAACCAACAATAGTGTCCGATGAAGAATGGAAGAAGTTGGATCAGAAAGAAAAAAGTACAATACGATTGTCTGTCTCAAATTCAGTGTTGCTGAATGTATTAGGGGAAGCTACATCGAAGGCTTTGTGGGAGAAGTTAGGGACTTTGTACCAATCTAAGTCTTTGGTGAATAAACTGTTCCTACGGAAAAATTTGTATAACCTGAGGATGAAAGATGGAGACTCAGTGACAGTGCATCTGAACGCATTTAATATTGTGGTAAGTCAGTTATTATCTGTTGATATTAAAATTTTAGATGAAGATAAGTGCATCAATTTGTTTTGTTCTCTACCAGATTCGTTGGATAGTCTGGTTGTTGCAATAGGTAGCAATGCAACTGCCTTGCAGTTTGATGAAATAGTCTCATCCTTGCTAACGAAGGAGATGAGACGAAAAAATATGGAGAGCCAAAATGGTGATGCCTTGTCTGTATGAGGACGGTCCCAGAATAGAAACAAAATTAAGTCCTCGAGTGGGAGATCTAAATGTAGAGGGAGATCTAAATCTCCAGGAAAACCTGTAAAGGTGTGCTGGAAATGCGAAAAGGAAGGGCACTACAAAAGGGACTATAAATTTAAAGCTCCCGAGAAAGGAAATGGATATGATAATGCTCCTTTTGCAGAGGCAAAAACCACCTCAGATGAAGGTGGGGATATGTACTTGGCTTCTTATTCAAGTACACATGTAGATCATGAGGCATCGTTGATTGACTCAAGTGCATCCTTTCACTTCACTCCCCATAGAGAATGGTTCTACGAGTATGAGAAATATGATGGTGGTGATGTCTTCCTAGGGGATGATAGGAAGGCTAGAATCATTGGTCGCGAAAAAGTCAAGTTGAAGTTGCAAGGTGGAAGGGTTAGAACACTTCCGAGTGTTCTTCATATTCTTGCATTAGCCAGAAATCTAATTTTTGTAAGCAAGCTGGATGATGCAAGTGTAAAAACAGTGTTCGAGAAAGATACCTGCAAGATGGTTCGGAGAGCACTGGTATTGATGCGGGGAGTTTGGATTGGAACTATGTACAAGCTGCGAGGTAGCACTGTTATTGATGGGTGCAATAGTTTTGTGGTTCGTGAAAGTGGAGTAGAAAATCTAGTGGTCTCTGGAGAAAATACCATGCTATGGCATCAAAGGATTGGACATATTGGAGAGAAGGGCCTTCGAATACTTCATGGTAAAGGTATGTCTAATAGCTCTCTGGATTTTGATTTCTGTGAAAATTGTGTATATGGGAAGCAGAATCAAGTGAGTTTCCCCTATGGTGGTAAGAGGGAGAAACAGATATTAGAGTTTGTGCACAGTGATGTGTTTGGACCTGTGTTGGTTCCATCACTGGTAAGTTTTTGTACTATGTATCATTTATAGATGGCTTCTCAAGGAATACATGGATATATTTCCTTAAAAATAAATTTGAAGTCTTTTACAGGTTTAAAGAATTTAAGGCTCTAGTGAAAAACCAGATAGAGAAGAAGATAAAGGTGCTAAGGACAAATAACAGTGGAGAGTTTTGCAAAAAGGAATTTGAAGAGTTCTATAAGAAGTGTGGTATAGCAAAGAAGAAGACTACTCCATACACACCTGAGCAAAATGGAATTTCAGAAAGAATGAACAAGACGTTGATGGAAAGGGCAAGAAGCATGCTCAATGGTGTCCGGTTAGGACAGGAATTCTGGGCAGAGGTGGTGGAGACTGCATGTTACCTGGTCAACAGATCACCTTCATCAGCGTTGGAGGATAAGACTCCACAAGAGGTATGGACTAGTAAGAAACATTCTCTTTCATATCTGAGGGTATTTGGATGTGATGCATATGTACATATTCCAAAGGAGAAAAGAATAAAGTTGGATAGTAAATCTGAAAAGTGCATCTTTATTGGGTATAAGGATGGTTTAAAAGGTTATAAGATTTGGAACCCAGTAACAAGGAAGGTTGTGTACTGCCGAGATGCGGTCTTCAGAGAGGTGAAATATGTTATTAAACATGAAGTCCTACCAAAGGAACCTGAGAAGATAGATTTGAGCTAAAGGAGGAAGAATCATACTCTACACCAGAAGAGAAATCAGAAGATGAAAAGCCAAAAACTCTGGTTGTGAGAAGATCAGTTCAAAAAAGAAGGCAGCCAAAAAGGTATAGTCCATCTGCTTTCTATTCAAATTTTTCTTTATCTATTACTGATGATGATCCTATAACTGTGAAGGAAGCAGTAGATTCAGAGGATGGAAAACTCTGGAAAGAGGCCATGGTTGATGAAATGGCATCTTTGCACAAAAATGAGGCTTGGGATCTGGTGGAGTTGCCGGTTGGAAGGAAACCCATTGGCAGCAAATGGGTGTTCGAGAAGAAGATAAATGCAGAAGGAAAGGTGGAGAAATACAAAACTCGGTTGGTAGCAAAAGGTTATTCCGAGGTGCCATGAATTGATTTTGGTGATATTTTTTCTCATGTTGCCAAGGTAGCTTCTATTAGATTACTTTTATATGTTGTTGATGCTTTTGATTTTGAGGTAAAACAGATGGATGTGAAGACATCATTTATTCACAGGGATCTGGAAGAAGAGATCTACATGAAGCAACTTGAAGGCTTTATGATGAAAGGTAAGAAAGAACTAGTATGCAAATTAAAAAATTCTATGTATGGGTTAAAACAATCACCAAGGATGTGGTATCAAAAATTTGATACATTTATATGGGGACGTGGCTTCACCAGAAGCAAAGCATATCACTATCTGTATTTTAAATTAATCGGTGATCGTGTTATTTATCCGGTCTTGTATGTGGATGATATGTTGTTAGTTTAGAAATGACAAAGAAATTATCCAGGTTTTGAAAACCAAATTGTCCTCCAAATTGGACATGAAAGATCTTGGTGCTGCAAACTATATTTTGGGCATGGAAATTAAATGAGATTCGACGAAGAGGAAGCTTTGTTTAAACCAAAGGAAGTATGTTGAGACAATACTACAGAGGTTTAATATGCAGGATAGTAAACCGGTGAAGGTTTCTATTCTTGTAGGTGTAAAGTTATTTGTTGAACAGTGTCCCAAGACACAAAAAGAGGAAGAGGACATGTCCCGTGTTCCATATGCAAGTGTAGTTGGTAGCTTGATGTATGCGATGGTATGTACTAGACCAAACATTGCACATGCAGTGGGAGTATTGAGTAGGTTTATGTCAAAACCAGGGAAGGAGCATTGGACAACAGTGAAGAGGGTTTTCAGGTATTTGCGTGGCACTAGTGATTATGGTTTGTGCTACCAAGGAAGACCAAGATTGGACAAATTTTTGGACATCCGTGGCTTTGTTGATGCAGACTGAGTTGGAGATATGGATCAGAGAAGATCTACAAGTGGATATGTGTTTAACATATTTGGAGGTGCAGTCAGTTGGATGAGTAAGAGACAATCTATAGTGGCACTTTCAACTACAAAGGCAGAATACGTGGTAGCCACTCATGCAAGCAAGGAATTAGTTTGGTTGCAGCGATTGTGTTCAAGTATGGGGTTAGTGTAGCGAGCTATAAGGATAGACTGTGACATCCAAAGTGCAATTTTATTGGAAAAGAACCTTGCTTATCATTCAAAGACAAAGCACATTGATGTTCAATATCACTTTGTGAGGGATATGGTAGAAGACAAAAAGGTGTTGCTGGTAAAGGTGGACACTTTGAAGAATACTGCAAATGCATTAACAAAGTCTATGAGCACTGCGAAGTTCTCTTGGTTTAGAGAAACAATGGGCGTTGCAAGGTTGGATCAATGACTAAGCTCTCATGTGGTTCTTTGTGGAAAGAAAACAACAAGTGGGAGAATGTTGAGTTGTGTTATATTGTTTCCACGAATAGCCCACACGCAGGGTGGTTACAAGGAGGGAGAGAACCCCCTTGTACGTTGCGCCAGCCGCTACCAGGGGGTCACAGGGGAGATGGCTACCCCCCTGTCGGGGGGTATGCAATGGGGCAGTAGCCCCCCTATATAGGGTTCGGGGCAGCACCCCGAGAATTTTTTTTTGGACCCTATATTAGGTGGGTCGACCTACCTATGGTTTTGTGCATGGATTTTGCACATGGTTTTGAGCGTGATGGTTTTCGTTCCATGGTATTTTGTAAATCTGGTCAGGGAACTACAGTTATGTTCTAATCTAGGGTTAATGGATTAGGGTTTATGGATGCTTCGACATTTATATATATGTATTATAACATTGAAAGGAAGATAATGAAAAATCAATCTAGTAGTCCTGGTTTTGGAATCCATGAGAAAATCTCTATGTATATTTGTTTTATGTGTTATGCTCTCGCCATTGTTTATTTTTTATTTTTAGAATTCATATGGAAGTAATTTCTATACGGGGTTAAAACCTACACCACCAACCTACACCATGACTGAAAATAGAAATGGATTTGAAAACAAAAATGGAGCTGAAAGCAAAACTGAGAGTGCTTTTCCCATTGGAGAAACTAATGGAGATGCTAGGATGAAAAATATAAGCCCCTTTTCCCTTCTTCGCTTCCATCGCTTAACCTCAGAGGACCCTGATACCTTTCTGTTTGAGTTTGTTGTCATCTGCAGAACTTATGATTATACCTCTGACAACCAGAAGTTGAAATTGTTCCCATCCACCCTTAAGGATGCAGCCTTGCGCTGGTTCATGGGTTTACCTGGGGAAAACATCACTACCTGGGCTCAAATGTAACAATCCTTCAACAACAAGTATAGGGATTATTGTAGGTCCAAAGACACCAAAGAGGAAATCTTTAGAATGACCTTTGCACATGATGAATCTTTGGAAGATTATGGGGAAAGGTTCCAACTTAGCTACAAAAGGGCCAGATGCACCCTCAATCCTGAATCACTCAAGTTAGTCCTTAGAGGGATTGGGGAAGATATCCTAGAAACCCTAAACATGTTGTTGGGAGGGGACATATACCAGTTATCTTATGATGATATCAAGACAGTTTTCAAAAATCATTCTAGGGTAGCCATAAAGAAGGGTAAGGCTAGTCAAGCTTTAGCTAGTTCATCCTCTTCCAACACATCCATCAAAAGTGAAATTACGAACATGTTGGCCGACTTTAAGAGTGAAATGTTGCACACCCTTGCTCTGCAAATGGACACCAAACAGATTAAGAGGAAGCAGGAGGAAGTAGAAAGAGCCTTAGCTGTCTTTTGCCCTAGATGCACTAGGAGGCACCCTAGAAATGAATGTCCATTGAATCTTATCGAGATCTGCTCGGTCTGTGTTTAGACAGGGTCAGTTTTGGGGCAAAAAGCCCAAGTTTTGTTGTATAGAATTTAAAGTCTCCGCAAGTTGTGGTCACAGAGCGCGCGGATAGTAAAGTGTCATAAAGGGTTTTACCCTTCTTTTATGTAAGTTGTGTCGGCTTTTGTAGATCCACCCATTGCCTGCGAACCATGGGATTATATAAATAGGAGAATCTTAGAAATTCTAAGAGAGAAGAATTGCTGATGAAGATGAATGTAATGGGTCAATAGGGGAAAGAGCAAAGAAGTCTTAGAATAGAAGAGAGGCTCTGCAGCGATGTGTGTAGAGGCCTAGAGTAAGCAGAACTGAAGTATTAATAAAGAGATTATTCCAGAAATTCTTGTGTTTTGTCCATTTACTTCTGTTATGAATGAATGTGCTTTTATGTTGTAATGAATGATGGGTTATGAAATAATACTGTATTGATGCACGACTTTACATAATTGATGTTGTTATATGAATGCACTTAATATTAACTGTTTATGCAAAGATTATCTTATTGCATGTTAAAGCTCTCAATGCTTAGGCCGATCTGGGTAAAACACAGGATTAGGAGTAATCATAGAGGTGGGTAAGTGGTTGATTCACCTGTTTAGGGTCTGCGAAAGATAGTCATGAACATTTGCAAAGGTATAGGAGCCGATTAAGGGTAGTTATATCGGTAAGCCCTAAGGGCTTATCGATCTGCGTGAAGGTAGGTTTAGTGCATAAAACGACATTACACTAATCTCTAGGTGTGGAAACTTGGTTCCAGCATCCCCCCATACTGCTTCGGGTGAGACTTCAATTCGTGCTCCACGGATTGATGCCAAAAGGGCCAATAGTGTAGGGATTTGTTTGGCAAAACTAACTCTGTACCTCGGTCAAGATCCACTAAGCCAACAAATGGTGTTGTTGTCGGGACTGGGATCTGCATAAAGAGATGTGATGTCACATCATTGGAATCCAACAAAGAAAGAAATTGAGGAGTGGTTGGATAGAAAGATCCACAAATTTGTAGCGCAAGAAAACAGAAATCCGTGCCTAACAAAAGAACAATGGTCGGATAGGTATCTGTACATAGAGATACACGAAATTTTCTTTTATTCCCTCCCAATCGAACTATACAAGTGGATTGCTAAATTGGCAGACGACCAAGGAAGGTGGAGGCTTGACGATCCAATAGTGTGGACCCCGGAGCTAGTGCGGAGATTGGAAGCCTCTAAAGATAAGATCGTGTGCAATGTCAATCACTAGCTTGATCGCATCATAGGAGGATTTGTGACAGAATTCGCGGTCGATACCTCGGTCAGTTACAGCGAAGCGGAGCGACACTTTTTCAAGGGGCCGCGAGGTAAGTATTTAAGATCTTTGAATACTTGGATTAAGATGCTCTTGTGTGAAAAGCGGGTTATGCCACTACCTTGATGTTTGGAGCCACGCGAAGTGGAAACTTCTTCAGGGATAGAAGGAGAACAGGTCCTGAATATATCCCGCTGATTAAGCCTCCTCTGAGTCACGACGAAGGAGTAGCATAGGCTTCACTACAGAGCGTTGTCCAGTTAATAAGGCAAGGGTTTCTGTGAATACCTCATCCACCCATACCACCCACACCTTCACCTCCACAGCGTACACCTTTGCCCACACTGCCACCACCTCAGCCACCATTCAATATGTTGAATACAATGAAGTTGCCCATTTTCAATGGCTTGGGAAATGAGGACCCTGACCAGTTTTGGTTCGTTGCAAAGGCTGTATGGACAACCCAGAGTATTACAGATGATCATATGAAGAAAGCACAGTTGGTTACTGCTCTACAATATCGCGCGTTGACATGGTACATTAAGTACTGCACTGATAACCCGATGGCATCATTGGCAGACACTCAGACCGTGCTGAATAAGGAATTCTGTAGGCCCAAGTCTAAATCGCAATCAGCCATTGGATTCAAGGGAATCATGATGAGGCCTAGCGAAACACCCTAGGAACTGGATCAGAGATTGAAATGCCAGATCCGCGAAGATAACATGAATCTTACGAATGGGCAGCACCGTGAATGGTTTGTAGCTTCGCTCTTACCCCATCTAAGGGTTGCTTTATCGCAGCAAAAAATTGGGACCCAGATAGAAGCCCTGGAAATTGCGATGAGGTTGCATGAGACATCGATTCAAGATGCTGCTTTGGGAGTTCAATAGATTTACACGGAGTTGTAGAATCTTTTCCTAGAGTTTCAAAGCCTGAAGAAGGATAGAGCGGCTTGGCTAGAGGTGTGTGAAGAAGTTTGTGTCTGAAATGTAAGAGTCAAGGGCATGATAAAGATCAATACCCTATCTTCACAAATTATGTTGCAAGAGGAGGGCCAATGCCCCTAAGGCAGGAAGCTCAAGCAGGGCCAAGCACAGGGCCTGCGCTATGGTGTGTTATCTGTCAGGTAGCTAGAAAACATGTAACAGACAATTGTCACTTGCTGCAAAAATTTGTGCAGACACCGCAACAGCTCTTCTGTAACTTCAACAAATCAGTGGGCCGCGAATGAGGATATCAGGGCCACGAACGAGGCCGAGGAGGAGGAGGACCTGCGAGAGGTCAAGGACAAGTCATTTGTTATAAATGTGGAGTGCTAGGACACTACGCATGGGAGTGTGCAAGCCCGACACGCTTGTCATGCCGGTATTGTACTCAGTTTGATCATGCGACAGAAGACTGCCTTGTATTGATAGCTAAAATGCATGAGAAGAGGGCGCAGCCTCAGTGGCCTACCCAGAACCTGCATATGATGAGGGCTAAACCCCGCAAAGAAGATCCTGATGTGAATATCGTGCTGCGAAGTGGAATGACAACTGCCGAGGATAAAGGAAAACAACCTATGAAAAGTGAATGGGTCCGCAAGGCTCCAGAAAAAGAGGTTGGGTTTGATTTGGAGCATGCAAAAGAAACGTTCATGGAAGCAAAGAAAAGCTTAGCTAAGGCCTCTACCTTAGGAAGTTAGGATCAAATGTCTGAAGAAATGGACCCCTCCATGCTTACTACGTTCTTCGAGACCTGTATGAAGCTGCTACATGATAGTAAGGCTATGGAAGGATTATAGGAGTTGATAAATAAATGTGTCGGTAAAGAAACTACTCCTGAAGGACCTTGCGTCGTCAGAAAAATTGGTAAGCATAAGGCAAGAACAAGGCGTGAGATGAGGCACACTGCGCAAATAGGAGAATATGAAATGGACCAAGTTATTCTGGATCTTAGTTCGGATGTGAATGTTTTGCCTAAACAAACATGGGAGAGAATGGGGAGACCTACGCTGCAATGGTCTCCGATTCAATTGAGGATGGTAAATCAACAGAAGATTATCCCCATGGGAAGATTGCAAGGAGTGACGGTAGACATTGAAGGCACGAGCGTGTTGGCCAATTTTGAAGTGATAAAGATCATGGATGACAGCAATCCATACCTTGCGCTCCTTGGGATTGATTGGGCTATTGACATGAATGGGGTAATCAATCTGAAGAAGCAGACAATGTCATTTGAAAGAAAATCGCTCCGCGTGGCAGTACCTTTGGACCCTACAAAAGGACCGCACTTTACTAAACTGGTCTGCGATTATGAGGAAAGTGAAGATGATCCAGATATATAAAATAACAACGCAGTATCAAGATTGGGTTAATCCGACAGTTGATGCGCGCATTGCATGGGACCGTGAAAGCTCTAGGACATCAAATTCAGATGAAGAGTTGGAGCACTGGCAGAATAGGTTGCTTGAAGTGTCTACGTTGCACTGTAACATGATGACTAAATCGTTGCGCTGTATATCGTCGGAGGTAAGGAGTTTGCCTTATTATGATGGTCTAACTGATGTAGATAAATTTTTGGATGCATATGAAATGGAAGTGCCTGAGAAGCATCGCTTCCAAGCCTTGGATTTGGCGCTGCACGCTACGCCCACAAGATGGTGGGGTATGCATAAAGACAGTTTTGATGGATGGCGTGAGTATAGAAGAATGATGAGGTTGCGGTTTTGTCACCCAAAATTTCGGCTAACAGAGAAATATGATGGAAGGAATGATCTGCACGATCATTTAGCAAAATGGACTGACGTTTATGGGACGGAGCTGCAACCTGAGTGGGTACATTTATTCTGTCACACTTTGGATGTAATACCAATGAATTGGTACCTGGAAATAGAGCTCTGCCATGGCACTGAAGAATGGGACGTTTTGAGACAGGGATTCTTGATGACATTTAGCTTTGAAGATGGGTTCGAATGTATTGATGAGGCGTTGTAGGAGGTCAAGGCAACGATCTTCAGAATACCACAAGATCCTTTGGACTTGATTCAACTAGATTGGAGCACCTAGCTGCGCTATGCACTAGAGTGCTATAATGTGACTGCTGAAGAAGAAGAGGATCTGAGGAACATTAACATCCCAGAGGCAGAAGGCCACGTGAGGTTGAGGGGCCGCAAATAGAGAATCCAAATATCACCACCCCACTGAAAACTAGACAAGTGAACATTGGAATAGAGGCGGAACCAAAGTTTGCAAAGATAGGAGACTACTGGGTTGATGCTATGGTGGACAAGGTCACTGAGTTCTCCGCGAATATCAGGGTTTGTTTCCCACAAAATTTCCAGACTTGAAGGGCATCATTGGAAATTTGGGAGTGATGAAAATAACTTTAAAACTGGATGCAAATCCTGTTAAGCAGAGGCCATATATCACCTTAATCCCAAATACAAGGAAAAGATCCATCTAGAGTTGGACAAGATGCTTGCAGCATGTATTATTGAACCAGTGGAGGAATCTAATTGGGTGAGTCCAATGGTAGTTTAGGAAAAGAAGCAAAAGGATGAAATTAGGATTTGCGTAGATCTCATGAAGCTCAATGATGCTTGCATTCATGATCCTTTTCCAACTCCATTTCCAGATGAAGTATTGGATAATGTTGGCGGGAAGGAAGCATATTCATTCACTGATGGGTTCTTTGGATACCATCAGATAAAGATCACGCCAGAAGACAGGAGTAAGAAGACCTTCGCAACTGAGTGGAGATACTTTCAGTATATGGTAATACCTTTTGGGCTTAAAAAATGCGTTGGCGATCTTCTCGCGCAGTTATCATGGCGTTCAAAGAGTTCATTCACAAATTTTTGGAGGTATATTTTGATGATTGGATGGTATTTGGACTGGTAAAGCACCATGTAGCTAGTTTGCGCTTGATGTTGGATACATGCAAAAGGTATCAAATCGTGCTAAACTTGAAGAAATGCTTATTTTGCGTCCCTTTCATAATCTTGTTAGGTCATGTGGTATGCAGACAAGGATTAATGGTGGACCCTGCTAAGATCGCAGTTATAATTAATTTGGAGGCACGAAGAAGTGTTAAATAGCTGTGTGCAACACTGGGTCATACTAGATACTATCGGAAGTTCATCAAAAGTTATGCCCAGATTACTGCGCCGATGGAAAAGCTATTAAAGAAGGATGCTACATTCTTTTGGGATGAAGAATGTCAGTGGAGTCTGGAGATATTGAAGGAGAAAATGGTCACCGCGCCAATCCTAGTCTTCCCGGATTGGAAGAAGGAATTTCATGTGCATGTGGATGTGCCATGCATTATACTAGGAGTAGTGCCGACGCAGGCCGGTAAAGGAGAATTGGATCACCCTATAGTGTTTGCAAGCTGGGAGTTGTCTAAGGCTGAAAAGAATTATTCAACGACAGAGCACGAAAGGTTGGCTATGGTGTACGCGCTCTAGAAGTTCAGACATTACCTGCTAGGCGGACACTTTAAGATGTACAAAGACCATTCTGCATTAAAATACCTAGTCAACAAGCGTATGTTGGGGGGGGAATATGCAAATGGTTACTGTTGTTTCAAGAGTATGATTTCGAGGTAATTGTGAAGCCAGGACGATTGAATGCAACCAGACCATCTATCGTGCATTGAAACAGGAGAGGAGCCCACCAATTTGGAAGAGGGGTTGCCTGACGCACAGCTCTTTGCGGTGCGCGTAGAAGATAATCACTTTGTAGATATTATGCACTTCCTGACTACGGAAATGGCTCTAGAAGGATACACAAGTCAACAGAAGAAGGAATTGGTGGTGTGTGTGATAGACTTTTCTGTTATTGTAGGCCACTTGTATAAGATGGGATTGGATGAGATACTCTGACGCTATGTGCCTGATTTTGAACGAAATAGTATCCTAGCTGAAGCTCATAGAGGGGCTGCGAGAGGCCATTATGTAGGAAAAGCAACGATGCATAATATTTTACGCGTTGGGTTGTGTTGGCAGACGTTGCATAAGGATTCCAAAGCATATTGTAGGGTGTGTGATGCATGTCAGAGAATCAGCAGGCCATCGCGGAGGGATGCACTGCCTTTGAATCCATAGGTTCATTGCAGCCATTTGATAAATCAGCAATTGATTTTGTAGGATAGATTCAGCCTCGGGGAAAGAAGATGGGTGTACGGTATATCATCACCGCGACTGAGTATTTGACTAGATGGGCGGAGGCATAGCCCGTGAAGGACTGTACAGGGGCAACAACAACGAAGTTCTTATTTGAATATGTGTTGACCAGGTTCGGTTGTCTGAAGATTTTGATGAGTGATCGCGGTATGCATTTCCTCAACCAAACGATTAACTCGCTGACAGAAGAATTCCAAGTTTATCATCAGAAGAGTACGCCATACATCCTTAGGCCAATGGGACGATTGAGGCATTTAATAAAATATTGGAGGGTGTGCTGACAAAGGTTTTCAATGCACAGAGGAATGATTGGGACGTGCGTGTACCAACGGTATTATAGGCTTGTAGAACTACTTGTAAGAAGCTTACTGGTCAGACACCTTTTAGGCTGGTCTATGTCGTAGAGGTTGTGATGCCTATGGAGTACATTGTGCCTAGTCTATGCATAGTGGCTTTTACAGGAATGGCAGACCACAGAGCCTTAGAAGAAATGCTTGTGCAGCTAGCAGAGCTCGAGGAAGATTCCATCAACAGGTTCAGAAGGAACATGAAAAGGCATGGCACAATTGGCACATCAAACTGCGCACCTTCAAGGTAAATGATTTAGTTTTATTATATGATAATAAGTCTGAAAAGTTTCCAGAAAAATTTCAGATGCATTGGCTGGGGTTGTATGTTCTCAAATAGATTACTAATGGTGGAGCAGTTCAACTCGTGAAATTGAATGGAGATCCATTTCCGGGAAAGGTAAATGGAAGCCGATTAAAGCCATACACCAGGGATCCGGCCCAATGTCTACATGACGGTAGCATAGTCTTCTCCAGGCAGTTACAAGGAGGCGCAGGACTATAAACTACAATGCCCGGTTTGTAGAGCTGCGCGACAAGGGGCCTGTGCGAAATAGGAGGGTGTCACGGTACCAGAAGAAGCGTGAAGGGAGTTGCGCTATCAGGGGATCAACTACGCAGTGCAGCCAGAAAGTAACCCTTATAGTCATTGTTCATGATTTGACTACCAGGAGACGGTTAAGAGGAGCGGGCGCCTGGCATTAAGGCATTTCAGGCTGAATTTAAGGGTGAAATATTTGGAAATCTACCACCACTATAGCATTTATGAAAGGAATTTGGGGGGAATGGTTGAATTTGAATTTGAATTTACCTATAAATTATGTGTGACTTCCCAACAAGAAACACTTTGCATTTTGAGAATTTCTGAGTTGAGCTGTCGATTGCCTATGAATTGCCCGTATTGGGAAGATTTAGTCGCAAGCCCTGCATTTTCCAAGTTATCAGAGGTAAATCAGACACTCATCGTGGAAAAGATGCTAGACCAGGAGACGTAGCCCAAGAGTTTTGGGTGAACTCCTTGATTATTTGCTGTGTTATGTGTGTGTCTGTTATGTTTCTCGAGCTGCTTCATTCTCTATATTATTCGCAACATTTTCGATCCGTTGCACTAAGTAATATAGGCTAATCCTGCACATGAGTGTGTAATACCTTAATGTTATTCTAAGATCTCATTTTTAGATCAAATGGTATCAGAGCTTTAGGTTTGCTAAGTTTAGACAAGCTTGTGCTAGATTTTTGAATGCTAACTAGGTCAAAGCTCAAACTAGGAGAAGGAGAACTTGTTGAGGCTAATCCAAAGATTAGAAGAGTCTACTCTTAGAGGAGAATGGTCGGAGAAGTCCCATTGGAATCAGAATCTTAGTTCATGGACAATTTTATGGCCAGCGAGCCATGGTGGAAGAGATGTATCGGGAATTTAAAAAGGGCTGAGGTGAAAGCACCTCCACACCCAAACAAGACAAAGGAGCAGAGGAACCTTCTCCAGATGCCCATCCAGAGGGCAAAGGGAAAGGGTAAAAGCTTCCTCCATCATCTCCTCCACCATCACCTCCATCATCCTCATCTCCTAGCCCTGAAAAGAAAAAGAAGAAAACATCTTTGACTAAATTAGATGTGATTTGCCAAATCTATGATGGAGAATTAAATGCATAAAAGTTAGATAACTGGATTAGACAGATTGATGTATATTGCAAGGTGTAGAACACTGATTCAGAGAGGAGAAAGATTCAGCTAGCTAGACTTCACCTTGGAGGAACTGCACTAGTGTGGTAGGAAGGCAAGACACACGCTCATCTGAAGAGACATGGTAAAATTATTTCTACCTAGAATGAATTTGTTTCTGCCATTAAAAAACAATTTTATCCACTAGCTTATATGCAGCAAGCAATGATGAGTTGGAAAACTCTTCGCCAATTAAAGGGCCAAAGTGTACAATGTTATACCCAGGAAATTAGAAAAAGAGCTTTGTCCAGGCATTTCTCTAGACTTACCTAAAACTTTGTTGAAATATATAGGTGGTCTACATAGCTATTTGAAGCACACCATTCTCATGTTTAATCCCACTAGCCTAGATGATGTATCAGTTCAGGCTACACATCTAGAGGCTAGAGGCAAGAATGTGAACCCAGAGATTGGGGGATCATCAAAACCCTCTGCAAGCAAGGACAAGGAAAAGAAGAAGCTGAAATGGAAGGAGAGGAAGACAAACGTTGTACAGAAAGACAAACCTTCATGCACTCACTGCAAGAAGGATGGACACGATGATGAATATTGTTGGTATTTGCATCCAAAGCTGAAACCTAAGAAGTTCGGTGGTAAGAAGAAGAAGATTGTTGTTGTTATTCAGAAAGACTTGGGGTCACACTCAGGTGATGAAACAACAGTCATATCCACAGGGATAAAAGGTAAAAATTCTGAAGCATGTACAAGTAATTCTGCACAATCTATTGATAATGAAGATAATGAGAGGAAAAGGCATGAGATTTTTCATATTAGAGTTATTTCCAAGCACCAAAAGGTTGATACTTTATTTGATAGTGGATCACAAGAAAACTTGATTTCTGAAACAATTGTAAAGAAGCTAGGCTTACTAACAACACCTCACAAGAAGCCATATCCATTAGGTTGGGTATGTGATAAAGCAAAGCTACAAGTGACTAGACAATGTAAACTTAGGTTTGTTATTGGGTCAACATTTGTAGATGAGGTTGAGTTAGATATAGTTCCCTTGGATATATGTGGTATTGTTTTAGGAAGTCCTTACTTGAATGATAGAAAAACCATTTTCTATAGGGCTAAAAATAAGTATCAACTCACTAAAGATGGAACAGAATACATTGTAAGAGCTCATAAACTCAAAAATAACTACTCTCTCATAAACTCAGGGCATATGAAAAGAATTGTAAATTCATGCAAGCAATTTTTACTAATGGTTGTAAAGGAAAAGAAACCTAATAAAACCAATGTCTTTGAGGGTTGTGATGCTAAATAGAAAGTTGATTTAGTTAAAGTTGTTTCAGAATATGATATCCTATTTCAAGAACCTAAAGGTCTGCCACCCAAAAGGGAAATAGTACATGATATTCATTTGCAGCAAGATGCTCCAATGCCTAACATCGGAATGTACAGGTTATCCGCTTTAAAGAATGCAGAGATCAAGAAGCAGGTACAAGAGCTGCTTGATAAAGAGTTCATAAGACCAAGCACATCACCATGTGGATCTCCAATTGTACTGGTGAGAAAGAAAGATGGTTTGTAGAGGATGTGCATTGATTACAGAGCACTGAATAAAATAACGATCAAGAATCGTTATCCTCTTCCTCGCATTGATGATCTATTAGATCAGTTGAAAGAAGCAATTTACTTTTCCAAGTTAGACTTGTGTAGTGGCTATCATCAGGTCATAGTTGCAGAACAAGATGCATGGAAGACTGCTTTCAAGACAAAGCAAGGGATGTATGAATGGCAGGTTATGCCTTTTGGCTTAACTAATGCTCCTACCACTTTCTTGAGAGTTATGAATGATGTACTCAGACCTTTTATTGATGATTTTGTAATTGTATATTTAGATGACATTCTTGTTTATAGTAAAACATGGCAAGAACATTTGAAGCATGTAAAGCAAACTTTAGATGTTTTGAAAAGAGAAAATCTCAATGTGAAGTTACCAAAATGTGAATTTGACAAGACATCTTTAAATTATTTGGGTCATATTGTAGGGGGTGGTGAATTTAAGATAGATCCCTCTAAGGTTGAAATCATTGTGAACTAGCCTAAACCCAAATCTGCTACAGAAGTTAGGAGTTTCCTAGGAGCAACACCAAATTGGAGAAAGTTTATTGCTAACTTTTCCTTGATTGCGGCTCCCTTGCATGCTTTGACAGGATTGAACAAGGTGTTTCAGTGGGGAGGCAAACAGTAGAAAGCCTTCGACACTTTAAAAGAAAAAATTAGCACAACACCAGTACTAGCACTGCCAGATCTTCAATGACCATTTGAGATTGAAACAGATGCCAATGATTATGCCATGGGAGCAGTGTTGATGCAACACGATAAACCCATATGTTATCATTCTGAGACATTTAATTCTGCAGTAGTTAATTATCCCACATATAATAAAGAATTGTATGCATTAGTACAAAGTGTGAAAAAGTGGAAACATGACCTAATAGGCAAAGAAACAATTATACACAGAGATCATCAACCACTTCAATATTTGCACTCACAAACTAAATTGTAGCAATCAAGACACTATAGATGGATGGGTTTTCTACAGTAGTCTCATCTTGTCATCAAATATAAGAAGGGCATACACAATAAGGTTGTAGATATGTTATCAGGACCAATCATAAATGCATCCACTATACTTAAGCATAACTCAGTATTGCATGAAAGCTACATTGAACAATATGCTCAAGATGTAGATTTTAAAGATGTATATGCAACTTTAAGTAATGGCAAACAAGTAGAAGAATTGGATTATCATGTTAAGTACCAACTCTTATATCATTTGGGAAAGTTATGCATTCCTCAAACTAAAAGAGTTAACATAATCTGAGAAGCACATACTTCTCTAATATCAGGTCATTTTGGTGTAAGTAAAAGAGTTGCACAGTTGCAAAGGTTCGGTTATTGGCCAAGAATGCATGAAATAGTTTCTAGATATATGAAAGGGTGTACCATGTGTGCTACAAGCAAGCCCAGTAATAGAAAATTAAGCTTGTACACTCCACTTCTAGTTCTTTCTCGTCGTTGGGAAAATGTTTCCATGGACTTTGTTGGGGGGTTGCCAAAATCTAGAAAAGATCATGATTATTTATATGTTATTGTGGATAGGTTCAAAAAATGTGTATTTTGATACCTTGTAACAAGCAGGTTATAGCTGAACAAACAGTGAAGTTGTTCTTGCAGCATGTATGGGTTCATTTTGGGTTACCCATTTCTATTGTATCTGATCAAGATTCTCGATTTTTTGGGAAGTTTTGGTCAAGTCTGTGGGAGTTGATGGACACCAGATTGAAGAAGAGCACAACATTTCATCCACAAACAGATGGTCAAACAGAGGTGGTCAACAAGACAGTGATCCAGTTTCTCAGAGGCTATTGCAGCAAGCATCCCAAGCTTTGGGATGAACATTTGTGTTATGTGCAACATGCTTACAACCGTGCCAAGCACTCTTCTACTCGGAGATCTCCTTTTGAGACTTGTTTTGGTTTTATACCAAAGTCTCCCTTGGATTTTGTCTTTAGTAAAGACATAGCAGTTGATGTACACAGTGATGTGGACAAAGCAACCAAGTTCATTGAACAGATCCAAGAAATTCACTAGGCAGTGCAAGAACAGCTAGAAAGAAGCCATGCCAAGTAAAAGGCAAGGCATGACAAGCATCGAATTAAGCATAGCTTCCAAGTTGGTGATCAAGTCTCACTGTACATCAGCAAAGACAGAATGCAAGCTGAAGGTAAGAAGTTGAAACCAATAAGGTATTGGCCTTTCAAGATACTTGAGAAAATTGGTGAAAACGCTTTTCACTTTGATTTGCCGCTTATATGCATATCTATTCAGTCATTAATGCAGAAAACTTGAGACTATATGAACCTTCATTGGTTGAAGATCGCGAAGAGCAAAGTTAGTTGCCTTCTATTAATGATTTGTTGCCTGAATATCTCAATGAGTTGCAGGAAGACATAGTTCTAGACAGGAAGCTGAGAACTACGTGTAGAGGGGATGTTGAGTACTTAAGAATCAGACTCAAAGGTTCAAAATCAAGTAGTGCAAGATGGATAGAGATTGGACAAGTGAGGAAGTTGTATCCTCACTTGATCAATGCTTAAAAACCAACTTTTGGTGGTCCAAAAGCATTTTCAATGGGAAGGCGTGATCCAAAGTGGATCCTAAAAACCCTTTAAGTCTTCAAAAGTAAAAAACTATCGCATGAGAAAAACCTTTACAAAAGGCGGATTACATTATCGTAAAGGAAAAACAAGAAGAAATGGTGAAAACAGAGTCTATCGGAGGCTTAAGCAACTTCGCACAAGAGCCGTCAGATCTAGCCGATCAACAGTCCAGGTCTAATCGGCATATCGCAGTTGGAGGTGGCAAGCGGAGTCCATCGGAAGCAGCCTTATGGGAAATCGCGATAGTGATTGGCACGATTAAACGAGAGTTGTTGGTCTACATGCGCAGATCAATGGTCCAGATCTACTCGTGCCATCACATCAACACACACAGAAGGACTTACCAGGGCCCGAGGACTATGCGATTTCTATATATCACATTGCAAAATCGCATGGCAACAATACAGAGGAGCGGGGCCAATACATATGTGACTTGCAATAAAGCCAAACTCGACGGGTCTTATGGGTAAAATAAATAATATATTTGAGTTTCGGAAGAAAAGGGTTTTCCTATGTAAATTCGCATTTTCGTTAAATAAACGAAAAACAAAGGAAATGTGAATTGGGCAATAAAACGGACCTGAAAGGGTTTATACATGCAGCGATATATATTTTGAGTTCCGTAATGAGCGGGACTTCGGGCGGGCCTCAGGCGGTAAGCAGAATTGGACGGGCTCCGCCCGAGCCCATACACTAGCTGACACATGGCTAGGCGCCGGAGAGAGAAAACCACCTTTTCGAGTGGGTAACCTTTATGCGCATAAGCTGCCCGAAATGAATAACAACCGTTGATCTGCGGTGGAATTGCGATAGCGCCCAAAGACGGATCTGAAAGGATTATAGGGTAGAATTGATAATATTTCAGGTCTGATAGAAGGCATTTGGGCGGATTTTTACAGTGTTCCTGTGTATTTCTCTGTGTAAACAGAGAACGAATGTTTTGGGATTTCTAATGCGATGATGGTCCCTTCTGCTACAAAACAAGTGGCCACCATGCCTGAAGACGTTTAAAAATGATTGTTTAATGCTTAGAGGGGATTTGAGCGGACAAAGGCCAAGAGCCAGAGAGCCCGAAAGGGAAGACGAACAGATAAGCGTCGATTGGCTTAAAGCCACTGAATGGCAGAGACAGGAGAAAGCAGTGCTGAAACAGAGAGAAAACCGAGACAGAGAGTGAGAGGGAGAGTCTGTGTACTCAGAAAGACTTGGGGGATCCAAGTAAAGCCATGTTGTTTTATTCCTATTGTGTTCAGACTCAATTTGAGCTCACACTTGTAAAAACTCTGCTCTTGAAGACATAATAGAGAGATCACCACTGAAGGCTGGACCAGGAGACATAGCCCAAGATTTTTGGGTGAACTCCTTGATTATTTGATGTGTTATGTGTGTGTTTGTTATGTTTCTCTAACTACTTCATTGTCTATATTATTTGCAGTCTTTTCGATCCATTGCACTAAGTAATATAGGTTAATCCTGCACGAGTCTGTAATACCTTAATATTAGTCTAAGATCTCATTTTCAGATCACTCCTTGGTCGCTAGGGACTTTCTCCTCTTCTAGACACGGTGAAGCTGGTGGATCGACCTCTTGGTGATGAGGCATAATGTCGATGTCTTTCTCTAACTCCTGTTGCTCCATATCCGTACCCATCTGTTCAAGTGCTTGCTCTATCTCCTGAGTGAAGTCCTGCTCTTGTGATGGTTCACCCCGTCTGCCTGATGCCAGCTGTTCTGATGAGTCCACTACTTGTATGGGCGCAGTTTCATCTATCTGTACAAGTTGCGCCCCCTGCTGTACTTCATGGAAAATTTTAGCGGCGAATTTTCGCCCTTGGGCTAGATTAAGGGGCTTTATATTTTTATTGGGCGAATATTTTGTATCATAGTACATTGTTACAAATCGCCTCAAATTTATTTTATAAAAAAATTAAGTATGGAGGTTAGTCCACCTTATTTTAAGGGAGAGGGTAAAAAAAAAAAAATTAGCCCTTGAAATTAGGAGTTACAATCTTCCATTCGCCCTCATTTTCAAGAAAATGTATTTATGATAGTTATAAATAAAAATATAAATACAGTGGAGGTATGGTAAATAAATAAAAGCTCTTTTTATACTTACTCCAAAGGTATGGTAAATAAATACAAATACAAATAAACTAGAGGTATGGTAAATAAATAAAACCTCTTTTTATATTTAGTCCATAACCCTCTTTCTATTTAAGAAGGCTCAAAAACAAGGTTTCATTTAAGTGACTCCTATAGGCCAAATAAATATTTATAAGAGAGGTATCATAAACTAATAAAAATATAAATAAACGAGAGGTATGGTAAATAAATAAAATAATTTTTATATTTACTCCATATGTCACCTTATATTTATGAACAAGCAAGCGTGTAAATAAATAAAAATATAAATAAAGTGGAGTTATGGTAAATAAATAAAACCTCTTTCTATATTTAGTCCATAACCCTCTTCCTATTTAAGAAGGCTCAAAAAAGAGGTTTTATTTAATTGAATCCTATGGGCCAAATACCATATTTATAAAAGAGGTATGGTAAATTAATAAAAATAAAAATAAACGAGAGGTATGGTAAATAAATAAAACATTTTTTATATTTACTCCATAAGCCACCTTATATTTACGAACACT
>APFE030250216.1:0-20336 GCA_000404065.3 Pinus taeda | reverse complement strand
AAAGTTTGGGTGCGGGGATGAGGCACAGTTTTTGCAGAGGTCCACTTGGGGCAAGATAGGCAATTGTTTTGATGCCTTAAAGCAAGTGAGATGGATAGATCAGACCAATGAGGGGCTAAGGAGAGAAAGGGGTCTGAAGGATTCTCCTTAAACTGAAGAAAACATAAAATATTAAACAAATTTAAAGGCATAGCATGGCAGTTTCATGGATTCTACCTTAACACTTCATTTGCTTAATAAGAGAAGATTCAATAAAGATAATGATGCACATAAATAACTTTACAAGAAATGAAAGAAACACACCATCAAGACATAAAGCCACATGGATCCCAAGTAGTGCTGCAAAACCCTGGTCTTCCTTTGCCAAAAATGCTGGTAAAATATGTACAATATAGTCTCAAAACTATCCCAAGAGTCCAACCTCTGCTACTGAATGAAAAATTACATATATAGACCAAGCCAAACCATTCCCTAATCTCTAGGGTTCGAGCTCCTCCTTCTAGGAGCTGTTTCAACCAATTCTAAACTGAGCACTACAAACTAGGCAATCAAAACAACGTGCCTCTATAAACTTGGAAACCAATTCATTCATTAATTTTTTGCCATTTTATGAATGAATCTTCTAGAATAGGTAAAAAGTGCCATGTCAATCATGAAATTACATCAATTACATCAAAGAGGATGAAAAATCCCACCAAAAGGTCAAACCTGATCAATACTGCGTTTTCCTGAACTGAAGATGCAAAATTGGCCAATTTCCCCAATGCGTAGCGCGCCATTTCTCTACGCGTAGCGCACCTTTAAGGCCAATTCTGAGGCACTTCCCGAAATCCAAATGAGGCACAAGTGGGCTTGTTGGAAAGGTTTGGATGTCTATTTTCTAGCCCAAGTAGAATTTTTCAATTTGGTGTCCATTTGCCCCTCCGAAATTGCAATCTCCCAAGACTGCTTCCTGTGTGTCCAAAAAGTGCTAGAAGGTCATTTTTTGCTTGGTTTTTGACCTTTTGGGGGCTAAAATCTCCATGAAACTTCTTGGCAGTGGCTGATCAAGTGTTTTTTGTCATGAAAAATCCAAAAATGAAAACCTTTCTTGAAATGGACCTCCCCAACTTAAGGGTAGCGCGCGGTGCGCTACGCGTTGACGACAAAAACCTGTTTTTGACAAAATTTCAAAAATGACCAAAATTGCTCCAAATTGTCTGAATTTTGAGCTGAGGGTGTATCATTGAGTGCCATGCTCCCTCAAGGTGGCTTCAGCCAAAATCTGAAGTGGATCAGGCCTTTTCCTCTGTTTTAGTGCCTTGGCCAATCGTCCTTTAAGCATCTTCATTTTTGCTTTGCACACATGCATGCGGGCCCAATAATGATTTTTCATGTGGCGGAGCATATCTTTGTCCCTGTTTGCCTTGGCTATCAACTTTTCTAAATGAGTGTTCACCCGAATGAGCATATATTCCCGATCTATAGGTGTCAAATCACTAGGTCTCCTACGGGCCAATTCCCGGTCTTCACGAATCTTTCGCTGCTCATAAAGCTTGTGCTCATCTTCTAACTGTTTGTTGCACTGCTCTAAATAGTTAATCACCCATTTTTCCATCTGCAATTTCTTGTGAAGTGACTCATTCTCGGCCCTTTGCTCTTGGTTGATCTCCTTGAGCTCTGAGGCAGGAGAGCTAGCATCAATATCAATGACATCTGTGTCCTGACCTTTTGAAGGACTCTCATCAATCATGGGCCTCTTGCCCCTGTCCTGAACCTGTACCTGTGCTGAAGAAGATGGCGAGACCCCTTCCACATGATGTGGAGATAATACTCGCTGTGTCGATGAAGTCAACAAGACCCCTTCCACCCCAGGTGGAGATAGTACTCGTCATGCAACTGCAAATAAGGCTCTGGGGCCTTTCTGATATGTTACATATGCTGGAGCATCAACATGCTCAGTCTCATGAATGTCAGACTGCTGTGTAGGCCCCTCATGAATGTCGAACTGTTGTGTAGGCCCCTCATGAATGTCAAACTTCTGAGAAGGCCCTCCCTCATCATGGACAATCTCAGGAGGTGGGTGTGGTACCATGAAGAAGTCACGAGAAATGAAATCCTCCCATGAAATACCTTGCTGTGACAACTGATGCATCACTATGATCTTGATTAGTGCATAATGATATATACTTTTGAGTTGTTGTGAGGGGTTCTTCCTTTGCACTACGGGCACCATCTTTTCTATATTTCGGCACATGAAAAATGGAATGTTCATCATTCGTACCCGGGTAAAATGCATCAACAAATGGGTATGGTACGAATATAAACATGAAAATCAGCCCTCAGAAGTAAAATAGCGCATAATAAGCCTCATCAAGGGTGCATACTCCTCCCTTAGGAATTTGAAAGGAAAAACAGTGGTAAGGTGCCTCATGCATCCGGGTTTGATGTATGGTTGATAATGAAATTTGCCTAGTAGCTTGCGCTTGGTCCACTCTTCCCCAACATTTGGTATCCCGGTGGCTTGAGAAACAACCTCGAGTGATAGTGTGAAGTCCACTCCTACAAGGTTCAAATGACCATTGTGCAAATGTAGGACAAACAAGCGGACTAATTCCCTGTGATGTTGAATTTGTGAGATCCTCTCACAATACTCAAAACATGATTGGTACTGAAAACAAGACAGTGCAAGTGTACAAGCTTGCAAATAAGCCAAAGAGGTGGGCTCCTCTCTAACATGCTGACCACCTTTACCACCCTTGTGATGCCTCCTAGGCACTTCTTCCTCCGGTGTTGAATCACTGTAATAACTCTGCTCATAATCTGATTCAGTTTCTGACATGGTTTTGAAGACAGGATGGCTGAGTTGTATATGTTGATTGTGCACACAATTGATTGTTGTTTGACTTTTTATTCAAATGTTGTTACCAAGGGGACATAAAGACAAGGGAATTTTTAGGGAAAGGGAAACATGAGGGAATTAGGGGAAATGAAAATAATGAGGAATTTATGGAAGGAAAAGGACATAGGAAATTATGATGTTGTAGGGTTTTGGGGTGAAGGAGGTTTTGGGATTAAGTAGGGTTTGAGATTTTTTGAAGGGATATTATGGAATTTTATGGGAAATTTGAAAAGAAATGCTGATGAATATGGGGGAAAAAAGGAGGATCAAAATGGGAAAACCTTGGGCAACATATCACTTTGAAACCCTAGCAAACTTGGTCTTTAAATTTACACACCAACTTAGGGTTTTTTGCTTTTAATTTTCATGGCATATTTGTCATATTTCTTTTACATTCATCTTACAAAAAACAAAATAGCCATGGAAAAGAGCTTACTTGTATCTTGCTTGAGCTAAGAGAGGTTTTTGTGTGCTTGCTGGCAAGTTACAGGGCAAAAAACCCAACGCGTAGCATGCCTTGCCCAACGCGTAGCGCCCTTGTAAATTTGCACTACAAAAGCCTTCCTGACGCGTAGTGCGCCCCTCCTGACGCGTAGCGCGCTACCAAAACTGCCCACTTTGCTCAAGAACTCATAAAATCGCCTTTGCAAGGTTTCACTTAGCTTGTGAGAGGCAAATCAGTTGCAAATGAAGAATGATGTGCTTTTATAGGCTTCTTTTAAACTTACATTTGCCCAAAACCCACTTTATAATGTTTTGAGTGTTGACACTTTTTGAATTTAATTGGCTTTGACTTTTGGTTTCTTTTCTTTAAAAAATTGGTTGAACTGATGGTTTCTTCTGAAAATTTTTGCAGGGATAGCTTCTAAGGTGCTTTGGAAAAGGAGACCAAGGATGCACTTTGACATTTGGAAAATTTGAAAATTTGAGAATTTTTACAAAAAATAAAAAAAATGACCTTTGTTTTTCAAAAACAGAGTTTTGAAAACAAGGTGGAAATTTAGCTGTACAATAGTGAGAATTGTTGAAATGATGCTTTATGAAGGACATCCCTTTGGCCTGCTGGTCCTTTATGACCTCTCAAGACAAAATTTGACTCAACCCTAGACCTAAGACCTGGAAATTTAAAACAAGACAAATGACTCTTTGAAGACTTTATTCACTCAAACAAACCTGAACCAGCAGTGCCAAACAAGAGGGGGATAAAAGACACAAGCTCCTCCAGCAGTGTTATGGCATGCCTAACGGAGTGCAACATGATCACACTAATGGGACACCTAATTATGAAATGCAAAGAGCTTTGATCTCTGGTGGACGACTACTAGACCGACTCTAACAAAGTGGTTACTCTAGTGCTACACTATTGGAGCTAGTGGTGTTCACTATAATAATGTAACTTGGAATTTTTTTGTTGATATTTGAAACTCATTAAGCCAACACACTTTCATGTGTATGTCGTATATATTGTAAGACTACTCTTTGGATGTTTGAGATGTATGTTTCTTTCATCTATACTAAGGAAATTGGACTATTTTGGTGCCTTTGGTAGTTATCTTGTTGAAGGTGTGTTGTATGTGTTTTAAAAATCATTGATTCTATGTGAACTATTTTGCTAGTTGATCAATAGGTAATTCATATACATGTTCATGTGTATTTATTAGATGAGTACTATTACTCCTCTTTTAAAGGCTCTCTTGTATTTCCCCTCTAGTACAAGAACCTTGATACTTTCTAAAAATGAACATTCCACAAGGAATACTCACTTGTTCATCTAAAATCACATGTTTTACTCTCTTATGTTGACCATTGTAGCCAAGGAAAATCTCTAAGAAAGTATGACAGTTAGGCCTTATTTCTAGAAGGGATCCCACACCAAATGGTGTGAATTATGATTGGGACTTTTCATGGAGGAGACCCCTTTGGTTGACGGATTTACAACACTATAAGAAAATGATGCTAGAAGGATGGACAGATGACAAGTTGTGCCCATTGATTATGTTTTGAATCTCTTATCTTAAATGGCTCATCCCCAAATAATAATCCCGAAATGTTTCTCTAACCGATCCCCTGGTAAACGTTTCATCTCTGTGGAACAACTTGATGACTTCCATCAATTTAAGTTTGATAGTGAGGGTGATACATCCATTACTAAGAATGCATCTTTGTTTCTTTTAACTTACACTTGTAGAATTCCTAAATGGGAGGATTTCTAAAGTTGTTGATGTGATTAAAGGGAGTCATGAAAATAAAGGCATTATTCATGTTGAACAACTTTACAATAATAACAATTTAGCATGGGGATTTAACTATAGTTATGGAGTTACCTATGGATGGTTTCCAAAGGGAGTGAACAATCTCATGGTTGAGTTAAAGAAGTATAATGGAACATATGTATTTACATGGGTCGACAAAATACATAAATATTTTGAATTACATAATGTTATGAATGATAAGCAAAGGGTTCACATAGAAACTTCGAACTTTGAGGTTACACCCAATAAATTATATCAGTGGATAGTTAAAATGGAACCCCATTATGACCATTATACTTGTGGTTTGTTCATAATAGACTTCAAACAAAAATATGGGAAAGTTTGGTAACAAGTATAATTCAATCAATTAACAAGAATCAAATTATTAGTTGAATACTATATATTATAATTCAGAATTTAAAGCATTGGCCACAAGGATGGATAACATAAGTGATGCACATTTTTTGGAATCTCACATGGGTGGATTAAAAGAAGACATTAAACATGATATTTTAGAGAAATATTTTGAATTGTATAATGTTATGGATTATAAGAAAAGGGTTCACATAGAAACTTTGAACTTTTAGGTTAAACCTAATAAATTATATAAATAGGTAGCTAAAATGACCCCCCCTTCTTACCATTATACTTGGGGTTCATTTACAAGAGACTTATAAGCATAAAGGTGGAAAGTTTGGCAATAAGCATACTTTATTCAGCTGGGAAGAATCAAACAGTTAGTTGACATTAAATATCAAGGAAACTTTTACAAGGTAAATTTCACAAATGGCCTAATTTTCCATTTTTTTCTTCTAAAAAATTATTTTCTAATTTCAATTTTCTGTAAAAATGATTCACCAAAATTTAATTGGATAAACATCTATTACCTTAAAAATCACTAACATTTAGAGATATTAGGAAAACACATTAGAAATTTGAATAAATTTTCAAAGATATTGCCAAACATTTTATAATTTAAATGTTAGAGGGACCACTAAGATGTAGAAATTTATTGTAGATTCAAACTTCTTATGTGATATGCTAAAACAAAATACATGAATTTTCTCTACTCATCAGTGGAAACAAAAATTGATCGATGAAGTCATGAAGTAGAAAAGGAAGAATTTCAATTGCACATAACACAACATTTCTCTAGGGAAAGAAATTTCTCAAAACCTTGACTATCTTTATTGCACCAACCAAAAGATCTGAGAAGAAAATTCAATTCTTGTTCAACCCAAACAACCTTTGCACAAGTACAAGCAATCTCACTGCTTAACAAACCAGCTCAAGCTAATACTTAGCCAAATATGCTACCTGCCAAGCCCCTACTTCCTTGCACTCACAAGCTCCATGCACAAAATTTTGCTTCCTATTGCTTGGACTCACCAACTCATGCTCACCAAAACAATGATTAAACTTGTGCATTCGTTCCTCCTTTTAGAGGCAATTTCTCTAATTAAGGAATGATTTATTTTAGGCCTTCTTCTAATTGCATGCACCACATGTACAATTTCATGATTACACCACTGATAGTACACTTCCCTTTAACTCCAATCTCAATTGGATCTTCCTCAGAACTAACACATAACAACTATTTATAGTGAATTATCAGTTATCTAATTGATCAATGCATGTGAATTAAATATAATTTAATTAACTAGACCTCTCACTAGTTCCTCCATTAGTTAGAACTAGTTAAACTGATTTTAAATCAAATAATTAATTTAAATAATTACAACTCAAAATAACCTCAATCGGGGTGTGTGCTGGAGGATGGAAGGGACGACAGATAGTTATGAAGAGAAAATGAAAGGTACAGCCCACCACACCCCACATGCTCAAGGCGATGGGTGCGGTGGCCCTTTACATGAGTACATGTAAGGGTGGTGGGAAAGGTGGGAGGCACAGAAGGGACGAGGATGTAGGTACAACATTTAAGGCAAGATAGGTGAGAGGAAATTGTATTGTTGTTTGCAGATTTTGTAGCTAGACCACTAGAGCAAGAAGATGTTGGCACCATTGACAACATCCAAGGAGAGAGAACGGGTATGTATCCTGGCCCCACAACCCTCTTATAATGGCGACATGGTTTGTTTTCTGTTGGATGGATTGGGAGAAACCTAGGAAGGGGAATTGGGGGACTTGCTAAGCAAAGTGTCACAGGATCTGCATGGTTGTCGTCTCATTTTGCATCATGGTTGTAAGGCATCTGGGCATTGACCTGGTTAGTGGCTAGGAAGCCCCTTTTGAGAGTAGGATTATGACCTCATGCACTAATTGGGGCAGAACAAGATATGTTGTCTACTGGGAATGGGTAGATTACAACCCAATAATTTAGACTCAGGATAAATTGTTAAAAGTATGGGCTATTGGGAGGAGTAGAGGAGGCAACCCTGGCAACACTTGGGGATGGGGAATAGGAGACATGCAGAGAAAACTATCAGGACCCCTAGGGGAATGAATGGGTATAATAAGAGTAGAGGAGTGGTGTGGGCTGACTAGGCAGAAGGGAATGGGAAGGCTTACTAGAGCAGGTGGATTCTTGCATGGTCGAGAGAGGGGACCAACAACCATTCAGGGTATGAGCAGCACTGGGAAGGGAGAAGAGAAGCCTGAAATGATAAGGAGACTGGCCTTGTCTTCTGACTAGGATGTCATCTAACCTACAAACTGCTTCGCGAATTATTGGGTCATGACAAGGATTAGGGAGAACACTGGAAATAAGAACCAAAGACAGAGGTTAAAACCTGTTTTTTGTGAATAGGTTTTGAACTGAGTGGAGATGGCTTGCGCAGCGAGAGGAAGGAGTTGCAGTACACATGGGAGGGAGATTGCAAGAGCCAAATATTTGAGCACATTGAAACCACGAAGAGGAAATAAGTGGGTTGAAAATCTCATTCCTGAAACCGTTGCAGCATACCAGGAGGGAATGGATGTAGGAACCCGTAATCTATTGGAAGAATGGGAGGAAGAAATTAAGCAAAAAAATGAGAAAGAGGTGGAGATAGAGCACTAGAGGACATTAGTCCTGGATCCTAGGAATACTAGAGAAAGGATAACCCAATTCAAGCAGACACTATATCTCTATTGGCTTATAAGAATCCTACTGGGGAAGGCCATGGAACAAATATTGGTGGGGATGTGTAATAGTGGCTACAACCACCCTCCAAAATTTTGCCTTAGCCTATTTTGGAGCCTCCCTACCAACCTTTCACAACACTTTTCCTTGCTTCGTCAAGTACTCAAGCTTCAGTGTTTTCCTTGCATAAAGGTTGCCTCTCGATCTCAGTCGATCCATTCCCCTCATAAGATGTTCACCCGGACTTGCTCTAGCTATACGGTAAATAGCTTCCCCTTGAAATTTGTGCATTTTTGGAGGTCAATCAGTCTTCCCTCCAGAAATTGCGCAATTCTCTCTATTAGCCTATTGGGCTCCAGGAATGCGTAATCATGCCAGCCAACACTCCCATCAAGATTTGTGCAAATTTCCCCAGTAGGGTTATTCAGCCCAAGGTTTACACAAATCTAGGAAATAGTTAGCTACTCTGACTAGAAATTGTGCAATCCTCCTGGGAAATCAGTGTAGCTCTTAGCCAGGAATGCACATTTTTCCCAAGCAGTTGAGCAACTGCATGCATGAATGGTTTGGTTGAATAGTTCCAGCCCTGACTGAGGAAACTTGACTTGCATGCATGCATGACTTGCTCTTCCCAGAATAGCAAGAGGAAACATGCAAAAGGCATCCCATGATTTAGGGACCTATTTTTAGTAGCCAAGGGTTACATGCAAAGTTGTTTTAGAAGTTTCCCTCCAAGTGTCGCTTTTTTCTAGACTTGTGGCATGCATGTGATGAGACCAAAATTATTTATTCGATGCACTAGAACTTGTTCATTCACATTGATCTTGGAGCTCTGACATCCCATAGCACATCTAGGACTCTTTGACACATATGGCTCAGGTATTCACGGGTAAGTGCCCTCAACTTGTCTTATTCAACATTTTTGTCACTTTTTGTGTATTCATTTATGTGAGTCCTATTTTCTTCATTTCTTTGAACACTTGTTGTAGTTTACATGTATACTAGCTTTTCTTAGCTCTGTTTTAGATTTCATTGCTATCTCACTACTGTCACATGCATGAAACTGTTTTGCGTGGATGTTCACCCAACCGGAAAACTGCCTCACCCACAGGCATGTTGATCTATTTGTTGAATCTTTCATTCAAGTTTTTCATGCATTACCAATCACTTATACTATCACTTAGTGTCACCATGCATTCAATGTCTTGTTTTCATTTAGTTTCTTGTCAACGAGTCGGGCCAACCTTGGCCCAGACTCTTCCTTCACCAAGGCTGCATTATGTAATCTGGGGAAGGAAGGATCACCTTCCTCTCTACAAATGTGCATTACTACCTAGCACTAGTCTCCAAGATTGTTTTGTGCATTTCTGGAGGATAGTAGCTACTTGGCCCAAGTAATTGCGCAGATCTGTCCTTGGGCCAACAATCCTTCCCAGCTAGAATTGTGCATTATGCAATCCCAACAGCCAACTTCTTGAATGGATTGCACATTTTGCAAATCCAGTAGCTAGTCCTACCTCCTAGACAATCCAGAATACCTTTTGTGCAGTTTTATCAACGAGTCACCCAGCCTTCCAGTAAAATTTGTACAATCTTGCTCAACAGTTTCCCAAGTATGTGATGTGTCCTTCCCAAAATTTTCTTTGTTTCCACTGACATATTTCTTGTCATGCATGCTTCTTGTTTCCATATCTTTTAGGTGTTCATTTGTCTCAATGGTTTCCAAGAGAACAGGATCATAGGGCACTAATGGAGTTGCAGCTAGAGAAGCAGTTGAGCAAGTGTCCTCTAGTCTACGGATCTATGAAGATACGAAGTTGTATCTAGACAAGGACATCAAACTGAAGTGGCAAGAGGTTAATGAAACATTTGCAAGAACTTTCAGGGAAGACCTCGAAGACTGTCAGGTGTACATGAACATTCACAAGTTCGGCTTGTACCAGATTGCATGCAGATACCCCATGTTCCAATGCGTGGACATGATTCACTGGATCGTCTCTCACACTTATCTCGAGATGATGACCTTGAGTAGTGTCAGCAAGACGAAGCTTGAAAACTTTTGGGCACAACATTATGATGAGATGTATCAGATGTTAGAGCCCGTGACTATCATGAGTCCTCCATTCAGCTTGCCCAATAGCAGAGCTAACTCTAAAGACATTATGAAGGATTGGGTAAAGGATCTAGCTCATTTCAAGATGACACCCAACCAAAACTACAAGACAAAGATATTGAGGAAGGCGTACCAATACTTGGTCACATTTGTGTGTCAACTGAGTGGCCAAGAAAGCACTGAAACCTTTCCTCAGAGTTGGGTGATCGGATTGGACTAACTGGCTAGAGAAGGAAGACCTGAGGGTATGCATGTAGAGATTTACATGCCCACCTACATCCTAGATGTAGTCTATGCCTGACATGAGTTGTCAGAATTGGAGTGGGCATGGTCACTGGAGGAGACTGTTGTGAACACATATTTCAAGTTTTTGTCCAAATGCAGCTTGAGGGAAGTAATCATACAGTTGTTCGACCATTTTGTCACCCCAGTATACAGGATGATATTCAAACCGAATCCACCCTGCATGTGAAAGGAAGCAATGGAGGTGTTGTTAGATATTACAGATTGGTATTCCTCACCATATGACACTTTCACCCGAATGTTCAGTGCGGAGAAGCCTCTGCATGTTTTGCCAAATTTTCCCTTGGACGTACTAGTCGTGTAGGAAGTGGCGTATCACATCTCGACAAGATTGAAAGCTAGACTGTAGAGGAAGAAGAAGGCACCTTGGCCAGCTCTTCTGTTGTAGATTGGGTTATATCAGATCAAAATTATCAAGCAGGCGAATGTCAAAGTAGAATAGATGAAGAAGTACCCATTCAACCTCCAAAGCTTCAACCTATATGACCCACATTGCATTGTAAGGATCACTGCATGAGAATTCAATTCAACTAGATCCATGGGGAATTCCATTGGGTCGAGGAAGATTCATGGAGGTATTGCTAAAATTCCTCCAGACCCAATGAACACGTTGGGTTCATCGTAGAGTGGTTAGAAAATCAGCATGAAGAAGCATCACAGAGAGCACCAATAGTAGCAGTAGTAATAGAGGTAGCAAAGCCAAGCATACCTGTGCACGGCAAAGGAAAGACGAATATTGTTGAGTACATCGAGGAGGAGCAAAGCTACAAGTTTCGAGCAGATCCGCTTGTAGAACAAGCAGCTATGGCTATTCAGGAAAAGACGCAGCAGCGTGATAAGTGCATCGTGTGAAGGTAGAGGGATAAGAAGAGGATGGAAGAAGTAGAGAAGGAGTTGCATGAGCTAAGGGAGCAACTCCAGAAAGAACAAGAGCTGCACCAACAGGAGAAGGAAGCGCAACAGTAACATATACAACAAGGGGCGTATCATGTACAGAAAAATGAGGCAGCACCCATACAAGTAGTTGATTCATCTAAACAACTAGCATCAGGTGAATAGGGTGAACCATCATAGGGGCAAGCCTTTGCTCATGGGATAGAACGGGCGCTTGAACAATTGGTTGCAGACATGGAGCAGAAGGAGTTGGAACAGGACACCAACCTCATGCCTCACCACAAAGAGGCCGAATCACGCACTTCATTGCATCTAGATGATGAGCAAGTCTCAAATGACCAAGCTGGAGGCGCTGAGATCCTTAGTGGTCAACCGGAAGCGGAGATGTACAACATCTCCTTTGACGAATCTCATCACAGAGTTGTGCAGTCTCAGAGAGTATTGACTCTAGAGGACCAAACATCTCCTACGCAAGTTGAAGAACAAGTGATTGTGACTGATGTGCAGAAGCATCCAACTACTTTGGCTGATGCAACTAGAGTGTATGTTGAAGCCACTAGCTCAAGTGTTCTCTTCCTCATAGCTGAGAATGAGCGAATGGCGAAGGAACTATAGAGGCCCATGCAAGGAGGAGACTTGGTGACAATGTTTGCCCGAGATGAACTAAAGAAAGCAATACCAGATGAAGTATTGTCCCTTGATATAGTTATGTGAGCATTGTACTCCAAGTTTGGTATCGTGCACCAAGCAATGGTCCATCTCCACGAATGGCAACAACAATGTACGAGAAGAGAATGCATCTTGAATAACATACATGTTATTGTTGATAACATGCAATCATGGACAATGAAGTACAAGGGAGCCCTGCTTCACTTGCTAAAGATAATGAGGGCCAATGTGGTTGAGCTCCAAGCACGTATCCAGAGTCAAATTTAGAACGATGAGGACCTACTGCAACTCATCACTAGCATATAGGCTTCCCATGCATGAGTATTCAAGAGCATGGATGTTGTGGTGCACACATATGTGATCCCATCACTTGGGACTCTCACCTAGGCGAAGATAAAGAAGCAGGTCTGACAGGAGCTTGACTTGTACTTTGACGAGTTGATGCGCACTGCCACCACCCCAGACTTGTGTAACAATGCAGACATCATGTGCAAGTATGTTTCTGGTCTGACCACATTGAAGATAATGATGTGCATGCTTTCAGATGAGTTGGACAGAGGAGCCCAAGTAGTGTACCCGAATGCTATGGAGGCAAGGTTCAAGTTTCAGATAAATTTCATAGCAGAACATGTAGAGTCTCTAACTTACACCTCATCATCCACTATTACCTACTGTTTTTCATCACTTTCCTCTCTCTTTTGCCTCATTTTCATTGTAAAACCACCCAGATCATTACATTAGATGTCATTAAGCATGATCAAGTGAGCTTTGCTAATGTGTGACTGTTTTGTTTAGATTTTGACATATTTACAGGCATTCTGCAACCATCTGCTGATTCCACAGCCATCTGATGATCCCGCAACCTTTTTGTTAATCTCAAGGTTCCACGTGTCATTTTGCCAAATGAGCCACATGGGCACTTAGGAATCAAGGTGCTCGAGGTTCCTATGCTATTTGTTCAGCCATCCACGTCATCTATGCCTCCGGTCAACAAGGGTCAAGTTACGGTCAACAAAGGCAGCTTAACGGTGATACGTAAGCTGTTGGGTCACGTCAGTTCAAACGGTGACTTGTCCGTGTTACACAGGTTGTGGGGGACATAATCCAACTCTGGATTCAATGCCCATAACGACCAGAACCACCAGTTCATCAACGCAGGCTTATGACGTGTTATTGAACCTTAATTACGCATGACAGTTAGTTTATTTTTCAGGTTTAGCTGTACGCATTAGGATATCTTTCAGATGCCTATAAAAACTTGCGTCTGCGTACGCTTATGTTACTTTTTAGTTGCTGTGTTTTATGAACTTGTTATAATTTTAGTGCATTCCTAGACTCTGTTTTAATAGTGCTGTTCTAGCACTCTTGACTATAATTTTCTGCACATGGAGTAATAGAAGCAGTGTTGTTCTGAAGTTTTCAATACCTTGAGTCTTCTTTGGGTTATATGAATGGAGGGCCCCTGTTCATGTTAGCCTTGTATAGTATCTTATGTTCAGCATTTCCTTATTTCCATTCAGCATTTCCTTTTCTGGACACATGTACAACGTAATTTACTTTCATGTTATTTCATTTACAGCCTTTATTTTAAGCTGATCAGCATTGTTCTTTTGCAGGTTTTAACCCGGGATTGCTTGTGTGTTTATGTATTTGCTTTATATCTAGTGGTAGTTTCAGTTGACAGATTCAAAGTTGTTGCCTTTACTTTATTTTCATAGCTGATTTTTAGTTTTATTTCTCAAATCTGTCTGCTAACATATGAATGGTCTCTTTACTATAAATTGTCTATCTTTTAGAGATCAGAATACTAATAACTTGCACCCGGCTTTGGGTACTTTTTAGACTAATCTTTAACTACTTCCTAATCGTGTCTTACATAGTACTATGTGTTAGAGGCAGAGAGTTAGAAAGAGCAAAACATTATAACTAGTCTTTAAAGTAGATTTTTCTCATTTTTTTATCATTTCTTAGACTTATCTTTAGCTACTTCCTAATCATGTCTTACACAGTACTATGTGTTAGAGGCAGAGAGTTAGGAAGAGATAAACATTATCATTGGTCTTTTAAGTGATTTTCTTACCTTTTATTTGCAGCAGCATGAATGGTGTCTAATGCCATTAGAAAGTGGTTCTTTTCTTTCAGTTCATTTTAATTCATTTATTTCCTTCAAGTTTTCCTTTTCAGCAAGTAGTTAGAAACCACTAATCACACACTTTCACTCATCTAGAATTCACCTTACACACACCATCACTCATCTGTTTATAAATACATACTCCATCTTAGGAAGATAAATTAACTACAAACAACACCCCAAATGACAAAAAGCTTTAAGAGGTTGCTTAAGTACATATAGTACACCTTCACTTCATCAGCTTACGAGCCCCGGGTTGACAATTAATGAAATCAATTTAGAAACACTAAATTGACCAAACAGAACACACAGACACTATCAAAGACTACCAATCTTGGCATCAATATGCTACGTTTGATTAGCATGAGGATGTCGAGTAGTTGGACTTCTATAGTTGTCTAAGTCATAATGATTTCTAGTTTTGCTTGCTCAAGCCATTGTTCACATGGGTACATGTGCATTGTAAATTTAAGTCATCTCAAGTGTAAGTCAAGTCTCAATGGTTGATGTAACAATCATAGAGTAGGTGAAGAGTCATGAGGGTAGATAAATGGCCACAAAGGGGAATGTCAAGGGTCATGCCATCCTTTTCTATAAATAGTCCCTCATAACTCATTGTATGGGCTTTTGGTCAGCCAAGCTTCTATTAAGACTACCTTGAAGAAATAATGGATAGTATTGTAACATGCCTTGGATTATCCACTACATGGAGCTAGTACATTTTTTTGGAGGAGCAGGCAGATGTGGCTACAACATTTCATTGATGGAGCTAGCAGGTTTACATGGATTTATTGTATGGTTGGAACTTATACTTCTTTATATAATAAGAGCCAACACTTTTTTATGCATATGTTGTTATTGCAGTTGGACTGTTCTAGTTGCCTTAATGATATATGTTGTTTAACTTACATATTTGTGTATGAACTGAATTGTATGCAATTATATGAATCTTGTTGAAAATGTGTTTTTGGTTTAAACATCACTTTGGATTGTCGATTACTCTTCTTTCCAGCTTGTGATGCATCTTCGCTCGTGTGTTCCCTTCCCAGCTAACTACTGATACAGGTTGTCAAGGGGCGCACTCATCCCACCCCCTTTGTGTTATAACCTCTCATGCACCTTCACTGACTCACTATAGTGGTCACACCCTTGCTATTGACAAAATTATCTTACTTGCCTCTGTGTGACATCACGGTGAAGGAATTACCTTACGACCCACTATTGGGACTCCTACACCAAACGATTTGAGGTCTAATTGGGTCTTCTTACTAGGGAGATCGCCTTAACATGTTGGTGGGTCCAGCACCATCAACAGGATGACTCTATCCCTCCAAGGCATGCCCTACTACAAACAAGATTTGCAGCAAATCCAATTCCAGCTCCACAAGCAGGACATCCTATTGGAAAGAATTCAAAGCCACATCCCATGCATCATTGAATTAACTAAGATTCATGGGGAAACTATCAAGGATCCAACACTAATTGAATCGACATCGGAAGAGCAACATGAATATTTAGTTAATCTAGATTCTTTTTGTCTTTATGCAGGTAGCATTTACTTTATATTATGCATGCTTATGATAGATATAAATATAGCAGCTTGTCATGAAAATGATACGTACTTAACTTGGCTAAAAACACTGAAACTTTACTATTTTTGGATGGCTTATAAGAAGGATAGATAGCCAACATACTTGGTTTCCCATTGGGCAAGCCGGGGCCACCTAGCTCATCTATGTGGTGTAAATTTTCTGTTTATGAATAGAAAATGAAGGGCCTTGCCAAGCTTAAAAAAAGAAAATACAACGCAAAATAAACTACAACTGGACCCCCTAAAACTTAGGGATAACTCTACGTGCCTCTAGTTTGACCCTCAACTCAAACTGACTAAGCTAACTAAGTCTTCCTGGCTTAGTTAACTTGGACACGTTGTCATGTGATGTGGAATTACGATTTACCTCTAATTTAATTAAGGGAAAATTAAATTAGAAGCCTCTTCTTGTTGCCACTTTCAATATTTCTTGTTGCAAATTTCAACACTCCCTCTCAACAAGAAAATAATTCAAATGTATCCCGATCTGGTACCTTTGGAATGTTTTGCATGCCACACTTCTCTCTAGTGTTGTTGCTACTCCAACTTTTGAAACTGAAGAAGTTTACAAACTAAATCAGTATGATGCAATTGTCATCAGAGTCTCTAACTACTACTAACTACTGCACTGTCCATTGAAAACTATATGTTGTTGTTGACTCTACACTTGTGCCACCTACATTACTTTCAACTCTGATCTGCACTGCCCAGTATCTGACACTCTAGTCTCATCCTCTGTCACTCTGACATCTAACTGCATCAACATCCATTGATCCATCCTACTACCATGTACTACAAGATCCCGTAGCGAGGTAATGATATATGAGAAAAAACATCTCAATGGACTTTGACCAAATTTCTACACTCTTATGACTCTTACTTCACATTGCCCCACCTCTCACCTAGAAGTATGGCTGCATGTGCTCTCTCAACCCACTTGGTTTGAAATTTCGTCCTACTAGAGGTACATGCTTAAGTGGATGTCTCCACTTGGTCTCTTCTCTAATTCTCTAACTGTGGCTTCTCCACAACATTATGAGGCTACATGTTGAGAGGTAATTCATGCTCCCTCTCAACCACCAAGTCTATAACATTTGCCTTGCTCCTCAAAGCTTTGCATGCATCTTCGACCTTGAGAGCATACAAGTTCTTGACTCGCACACTGATCTATTTTATCTATCTCATGGAGACGTGTCTAAGTAAAACCTTCCCTCTACTAAATATCACATTGTCTGGGCACTTTGAAAACTCAGATCCACACTGTAATTGTCCTGTTGTCACAAATTTTGGTTAAAAAGGAGGTGATTTTAAATCGGCGATATCTCCCTCATCTGAACTCTGATTTGGACGACTTTTTTTTAATTTGGGTATTGTTTCCCAAAGAATCTAAATCTTCTATTTATGTTTTGAAAGTTTTTAGATCTGCTCTGCAAACTCGCAGCCAAAAATATTCCTTCTTCAATACCATGTAGAAATTTATTGTAGATTAAAACTGCTTATGTGATATGATAAAACAAAATGCCTGAATCTACTCTACTCATCAACAGAAACAAAAACTGATGGATGAAATCACGAAGTAGAAAAGGAATAATTTCAATCGCACATAACACAATATTTCTCTAGGGAAAGCTGCTACTCAAAACCCCGACTATCTATATTGCATTAACCAGAAGATATGAGAAGAAAGTACAATCCTTGTTCAACGCAAACAATCTTTGCACAAGTGCAAACTATCTCATTGCTTCACAAACTAGCTCAAGCCAATACTTAGCCAAATGTATTACCTTACTAGCCCCTACTTCCTTGCACTCACAAGCTCCATGCACAAACTTGTGCTTCCTATTGTTTGGTCTTACCAACTCTTGCTCACCAAAAAAATAATTAAACTTTGTGCCTTCATGCCTCCTTTTAAAGGCAATTTCTCTAATTATGAAATGATTTATTTTAAGCCTTCTTTTGACTACATGCACCACCTATACAATTTGATGATTATAAATATGAAAACAGTCTGATAAGAAACCAAATAAAAAAAAAACTAATCCTAAAGGTAATAAGGCACATCCTACAAAGAATAACTCTAGGAGTTAGTCCCTAGTGGTGTCAAAAGTTCTATTAATGATAAATATAATTTATTCTATGACTAAGTTGAAATCACAACATATAAAAATAAGAGACACCAATCTACTTTCTCCTATATTAGTTTACAACAACTGAACTATAACTACGAGGTATTTATGATGACTTATTTAGATAATTTCTCGAGAAACAAGAGATCAAAAGCTTATACTTTCTCCAAACATCTTATTCATCCTTCATATTTGCAAACATACAAACCCTAAATAAGAAACCGTCCTTAAAATAGTTGGTAATAGATAACTGCATTGTGAAATAACCAACTAATTTTCATTAGATGCATTAGTATCAACACTAAAAAAAATAGCAAATTGGAAATAAATATACAATGTCTAAGAGGGTAAAAAAGATATATATTCATTTTTATTTAAGGTTAACATTAAAAAAATATGTTATACCTGATTTAAGATGATCACTACTTATAACTACAGTCTTGATTACTCCGACCTCAAGCCTCTTACGACTGCTTCACCTTTGATACTTTTCTCTGCAAGAAAAGGAGGAATATAAAGGTTTTTAATATCTTTTTATCACACAATAAAATAAGGGATCAATTGAGGATAAAAATGTTAAAATAAGGGATCAATTGAGGATAAAAATGTTAAGAGAGATGTTAGTCATAAAAGTCACAGTAAAAAAAATGGTCTAATTAATTAGTAGGAAAAGATAACTATGGTGTCATGGGACATGGTGTCCTTTCTCCTTGAAGTCTAATCTATACCATTTCAAAATGGTTAATATTGTTTTTAATAGGAATTAGGAACTTATGGAGGCAATTTTCCTATACTCTCCACCTCGAAGAACATCATTTTCATGAATTTTAAATTTTATATTTTTAAAGGCATTCATGCCGTTCATGAAGAAAACGAACGAGAACTTGCTCATTTGTCATTATATTCGAAGAAGACTTTTTATCGAGTTTCAAATGGATTAAGTGAATCAAGATAAAGATGCCATATAAAAGATTTTCGAATAATTTTGTAATGTTACTTTTAAATATAAAATGTATATTTATATTAACAAATTGTAAAATATTATAATAATATATTTCAAAGTTATTTATAAATAAAATTATTTTAATTTCTATTTTATTTTACATTTTTTTCAATAAAAAAATAAAATAGTTCAAAAATATATACCTTAAAGATATGTGTAAATCTTTCATTATCCAATAGAAAATTGATACTTCACATCGAACAATAATATTAATATTGAGAGATATATAATTGAAACTTTACTTTTTAGTATGAAGAAAATGTGTACCCTTTATTAATCAATATGTAGTTGATACTTGGCATTTCAAATTCATATAAATAATATAATCCAATTTAAAGAAGATGTATACTATATTCAATTATTAATGTGAAAATAATATGCGTCATTTAAAAAATATTAGTAATAAAAAAATCAATATAAGATATAGCATGAAATATTTCTATATTACGTTAAGTAAAATTTCAATATTAATATAATATAAATTTCTTTCCAATCTTAAGTATTAGTGTTAACATGTAACATTTTTAAAAAAGATATTTGGTTAAAAAAAATTAATTGTAAATATTCGAAAAGAAAAAGACGAAATATTATTATGATAATGGAAACATAGAAACAAAATTATAGTTAAAACCAATCTATTAGATGTGTGCTTAAAAATTAAAAAATATGTATAATTCCCTTTGATTCTTAACATAGAGTGACAATTATTATATAATCTTTTAATTTCAAGGTTTATCAAATTAAAAAAAAAAATCAAATCTTATTTAAATTGAAAACATTTTTCAAAAATTTACCATTTTAAAATATATTTGTAACTCTAAATTTTGTATTCCTCTCCCTATTGTATTCCTCTCAATACTTAATTAATTTAATACTTAATTAAAAATATATTTGTAACTCTAAATTTTGTATTCCTCTCAATACTGTATTCCTCTCAATACTTAATTAATCTAAAATTAATAGGAATCTATTTCCGTAAATACTCCAATTTATCTTTATTTAATTTAGTCTATTCGTTGCTCCATTAGGATAAGGTGATTTCAAACTTCCTTTATAAACATCTTATATCGCATTTTAGGGCTCTTGATTTTGACATAAACTTCTTTAAATCCAAATAAATATTTTATTTTGGAGTTATGTATAACTCCATGGCTAGATCCTTTAGGAATTTAACCTATACCTTTCTAGATAACAGTGACACTGAAATGTCTTTTGAACTGACTTGATTAAAACTTAATCTTAAAATCACCCTAAAGCTTAGAACGCACTTTGCCATTCCAGAAGAGTGAAA
>APFE030250211.1:0-24993 GCA_000404065.3 Pinus taeda | reverse complement strand
ATTACAAAACATTATATAGAAAGCTCCTCTTGGTTTGGAGATGTAAAATCTCTACTAAGAGGGTCAACCATGTGAAGGTGAGAGCTTATATGACCCCAAAAACGGTCCATCATTGACATGGGACTAACCACTGACGCGCACCCACACAATCCATTGTCAATGAGGCACAATTACTCACATGCATACATTCATACAACAAACAAAGGGTGCACACAAACATACACATACCCACAAACTTTACACATATTGACTCACAAGGTGACATGTTCACTCACATCACATTTATTATGGTTATTATGAATTTTAGAATTAACATTATTTTATATATGTGATGAAGCTTCAGTATAGATATTATGATACTCACAATTACATTTATTTTATAATTTAATTGGCATATTATGAAAATTGAGAAGTATTTATATCCTTTATTATTTTTATTTTTAAAACAATAATTATCATTAACAAAATTTAGGAATTAATAATTTTTCCACCTATTATTAAATTTTAGTATTATTAAAGAAATTATAAATTATTAAAATTAACAAATTTTTAATTAAAAATAATAAAATTAATTTATTGGATTTCTTTTAATATTAAATAATTAATTGATATGTGTTATTACAAATTGATGTTATTATGAATATCATGTTATTGTTTCTTCTTTTCTAAGGAATCTGAACCTTGAGTCTTGTGGTTTTCATAATATTTTATAACATGATAATTAATTGGGTTGTACTTGGAAATATAATAATATGTACATGTTATTTTAAAATTCTATATTATTTTCATTTAAAATGAAGAAATAATACTTTCATCTTTTTATTTTGATAGAAAAAATTCCAATGCAAAAATAAAATAATAAATTTGATTAAAAAAGAAATTAAAATAAAAAACAATAATAATAATAATATTTTCACAAATATTTAATGTAATGTATTTACAAGTTAATATTCTAAATAATATATTTATCTATAGAAATAATGATAGTATATTTATAATCATATAAATAAATATTTAAAAATATATATATTCACACAAATTACATTCATATATCTACAAGTAAATAATATATATACAAATATAGCAAATAAAAATTCATACACACATAAAGAATAGATTCATACACACATGAAGAATACATTCATACACACACAAGGCATACAAGTAAACAAGGCACATACGTACAAAGAAAACAATTATGCAAGGCACATACAAGTGTAGCAAACAATAGATTCATACACACATGAAGAATACATTTATACACATAAGTTATACAAGTAAACAAGACACACACATACAAAGAAAAAAATTATGCAACATACATACAAGTGTAGCAAAGAATAGATTCATACACATACAAGGAATACAAGTAAACAAGATACACACATACAAAGAAAACAATTATGCAAGGCACATACAAATGTAGCAAGGAATAGATTCATTGACACATGAAGAATACCTTCATACACATACAAGAAATACAATTGAACAAGACACACATCCAAAGAAAACAATTATGAAAGACACATACAAGTGTATCAAAGAATAGATTGATGCACACATGAAGAATACATTCATACACATACAAGGAATACAAGTAAACAAGACACACACATACAAATAAAACAATTATGCAAGTCACATACAAGTGTAGCAAAGAATAGATTCATACACACAGGAAGAATACATTCATACACATACAAGGAGTACAAGTAAACAAGACACACACAAACAAATAAAACAATTATGCAAGGCACATACGAGTGTAGCAAAGAATAGATTAATACACACACAAGGAATACAAGTAAACAAGACACATACATACAATGAAAACAATTATTCAAGGCACATACAAGTGTAGCAAAGAATAGATTCAAACACACATGAAGAATACATTCATACACATACAAGGAATACAAGTAAACAAGACACACACATACAAGGAAAACAATTATGCAACGAACATACAAGTGTAGCAAGAAATAGATCATACGCACATGAAGAATACATTCATACGCATACAAGGAATACAAGTAAACAAAACACAGACATACATAGAAAACAATTATGCAAGTCACATACAAGTGTAGCAAAGAATAGATTCATACACACATGAAGAATACATTCATACACATACAAGGTATAATATATTCATACACATACAAGGAATACAAGTAAACACGATACACACATACAAAGAAAACATTTACGCAAGGCACATACAAGTGTAGCAAGGAATAGATTCATACACGCATGAAGAATACCTTCATACACATACAAGAAATACAAGTAAACAAGACACACACATATAATGAATACAAATAAACAAGACAACATACAAAGAAAACAATTACGAAAGACACATACAAATGTATCAGAGAATAGATTGATGTACACATGAAGAATACATTCATACACATATAAGGAATACAAGTAAACAAGACACATACATACATAGAAAACAATTATGCAAGGCACATACAAGTGTAGCAAAGAATAGATTCATACACACATGTAGAATACATTCATACACATACAAGGAATACAAATAAACATGACACATACATACAAAGAAAACAACAATTATGCAAGGCACATACAAGTGTAGCAAAGAATAGATTCATACACACATGAAGAATACATTCATACACATACAAGGAGTACAAGTAAACAAGACACACACATACAGAGGAAACAATTATGCAAGGCACATACAAGTGTAGCAAAGAATAGATTCATACACACATGAAGAATACATTCATACACACACAAGGAATACAAGTAAACAAGACACACACATACAATGAAAACAATTATTGAAGGCACATACAAGTGTAGCAAAGAATAGATTCAAACGCACATGAAGAATACATTCATACACATACAAGGAATACAAGTAAACAAACCACAGACATACATAGAAAACAATTATGCAAGGCACATACAAGTGTAGCAAAGAATAGATTCATACACACATGTAGAATACATTCATACACATACAAGTAATACAAGTAAACAAGACACATACATACAAAGAAAACAACAATTATGCAAGGCACATACAAGTGTAGCAAAGAATAGATTCATACACATATGAATAATACATTCATACACATACAAGGAATACAAGTAAACAAGACACTTACAAATGTAGAAAAGAATAAATTCATACGGAGTTAAAGAAGACATTCATACAAATACAAGTAAACAAGAGACATATAAATGTAGCAAAGAATAGATTTATATACACATAAAGAACATATTCATATACGTGCAAAGAATAAAAGTAAACAAGACACATGCAAATAAAGCAAGGAACACATTCATGCACATATCTAGAATACAAGTGAATAATACTCATACAAATACAACAAATAATACATTCATACACATACAAATAAACAATATCCATACACAAGAATACTCAAAGAATACACACACAAAGAAAATAATGAAGGAATACTAAAAAACACTCAAGATAATACAAGCAACTCTTCAAAATAAATAAATGTATATACATGCAAACAATGAAACCACCATTCTAACACTCAAGGCATACTCAAAGAATACACACATATACATACAAATAAACAATGGAAAGAATACTAAAAAACATGCAAAATGAGACATTCATAAACATATATAGAAGAATAAACACCCCAAAGAAGTACATACAAGTAATGCAAACACTCTCATTTCATATATTCTGAAAATAATACGTTCATATACATACAAAATAAAGAATCCAAAGCATACATTATAACCCAGATATATATATATTTAGTTATATTATATTATATATTTATATTATCTATCTATATATATATATATATATAGATGAGTATATAGATATTGCCTTCAAATATATATTTCTTATATATAATACATAAAACCAATTAGACAACATATTTAAATATAGTAAATTTATATAAACTTGTATTAAATATTTACAAAACGGACACTAAATAATATCATTAAAATATTTAATTTTAAAATTTATAAAAATATCAGTATATATATGGAAAAGAAGGAAAATATTAAATATTAAATATCCTCATAACATACTATTATAATAAAAATGTATAATTAAACAAATAAAAAAATCAAAGCCAATTCAAAGTCGTAAAAAAAACAAAACAAAAAATATATAGAAATTAAAGAATATAAATAAATTTAGGTTATAAATGTTGTATAATTTATGTCAATAAGATTGGTTTTTCCATTTGTGTGTGTGAGGAAGTTGTTTAGAACATTGAAAAAAATTTGAGTTATTTATGTGAAATATAAGAGTGACCTTGGTATTGGTGTGTATGTGGGGAAGACGTTTAAAACATTGAAAAAATGTTACATGATTTATGTGAATAAAAGTGGTTTTTCCATTTGTGTGTATGTTGGAAGATGCTTAAAACATGTTTATAAATTATTATTATTATAATAAAATGATATACTATAAACTAAAGATCATGAAAACCATGAGCACAAGGAACACAACTCAAAGGAGGGTTACTATTTAACCTTCCTATGAGCCTTTTGGAGGGGTTGAATTCCCCCTCCAACAAAAAAAAAAAAGCCTACTCATATTATTAATGATAGTTTGTGTTCATGTACATTCTTTGATGGGCCCATCTAAACATAATATATAAGAAAAATTATAATTACAACATTACAAAACATAAAAATAGATGATGTCTTCGAGCCACCCAGAACAACTTTGGTATTGATAAATTTTCTGCAACATACAACAGGGAAATGATATTGTTAATATACAAAGCTTTCCTAACAACTTGTAATATAATTAAATGCACAGTTCATAAAAAAAAATCCATATTATATATATATAGATACCAACAAAAAATGGATAAAAAAAATATTTAGAAAAAAATATGAATACAATATTATTATGTAAAGTAATACCAGTATGATATAATTTATATGTTTAATATAATAACAATTAAATATAACCATTAAAGTAAATTAAAAAAACATATTTAATAACTTTTAACTTCAATATAACAAGAACATACTCTTATTAATAAAATTTTATTTAGTAAATAAAATTGTCAACCATTGTCTGTTATATATTTTTCTCGACATAAAATATAAAATAAATAATGGACATAACATGGTGAGTAAATACATGTTTATTTTTGAAATTCTGTTATATAGTTTCCTTAAATTAAAATATAAAATAAAATAATGAATAATGTAATGAATAAATATATGTTTATTAATGGACCACGTAAATTTTTAATAAATATATTTCTCTCAGAAAATATTGGAAATTTAATAAAAATTAACCATGGAAAGAGAAAGAGAAAAATATTGTGATATATAATTAATAAAACTACTTAAGGTAAATAAAAGAAAGAGAAAGAGAAAAATATTGTGATATATAATTAATAAAACTACTTAAGGTAAATAAAAAAAGTTGAAAGAGAAAACATGGTAATGTAATTAATAAGAGAGAAGAAAAGGAATGTTTGATTATCTTTCCGAGGAGACGGTTGTCAAATTGTATGATTGTTTTAGGTAGTCATCATGACATTCTGGGGACTACGCGTGTGCAAGACTAAAGGGTTCATCTCATGGAAACTTTGATGAGGAAGCGACTGATCATGTTACCACTACGGTCAAAGGAACGACGGGTTACCTCTATCCACAGTAATGACTTACCATGCGGGATAGCTTCTATCCAGAGTAATGATGACTTACGAGTAATGATAGGCGTATTCTTCATGCTGAACAACCACATGAAATGTGATAGGCGTACACCTCAAACTATAATGCAATAATAAACTCAAATTAATAAATGGGTTTGGGTTTGAGGTGAAAAAAGAACAAAGACAGAAAGAATAAACTAAAATTAATAACAGGTGGATAAACTAAAATTTGGTTTAATTACAACCGTTGCTGGTACCATCCATGGCAACTCTTGGATTAGTCGACCAATTATGTCCGTGGCAACTCTTGGCTGCCCTGGGCGTTATAATTGTTAGTTTCTAGGTTTCCTATGTGGTTAATTGGTACTCATGTATTGGGCACGGGGCCATGCTATTTATGGACCTGCATTAATGAAAGATGATGAACCTATAACTTCATACCCAAGCGGAGGCTCCTCTCATGTGAGACCTGTGCCTCTGATCTAGCACACGTATGTAGTAATTAGTTTTAAAATCAATCTAGTTTTCTATCTACAAATATTACTAAGAATATTGGTAACATGTTCGCTGAAGGTTAAATAAATCCCTATCATCGACTTATCTCAATCTGGTAAATAAATTAAAATTCTGGAACATAGACAACCCTATAATCTGCTAAATAAATTAAATTCTGGAACACAGACAGGCCGATAATCTGCTTAATTAACGTAATAAAGTACAACTGACCGACAAAACGAGACCCCTATTCGCCTATGAAGTTATAAGTGTAAGCAACTTGGTTAGGGGCAGATGTGACTCTGGAAACTTCCAATCCAACAGAAGACAACCGTACATGTTTAGGTATACAATGAAAAGTTGTGCCAGGGACGGGAAGAAGTTTTAGAGGAAGTGCTACTCTCTGTTGGAAACCAGAGAACGGTTTTGTATCTATAAATACTGATTTTGGTAGTTTACCATTCCAACGAACACTATAAACCCTAAGTAGAATTTATATAACAAGAGTTGAGATGTGATTTAATGCCGATTGCAATGTAAGTTGTATTATGGTACTAGGGATAAGTGGAGGAAATTTCCACACAGGTTGTTGAGAGAATCATAAATAACAATAATAAGAAGACGAGACCAGCACGAGTGTGGAGAAAATGCCATGGAATTTCACCCTGCTTTCATTGACTACTATATCGGCTTTCAACACATCGATGAGGACTTGGAAACACATCGATGAACAGGTGATGAGTATCGATGATGCAGAACAGGGGTTGGTACACAGGGGTTGTACCAGGTGATACACCAATGGTCAAAGTTCAGGGTATTAAATTCAAAGGGTTATCGCTTGAAGGAAGAACTAAATAGTTTGAACACCAAAAATCCTAGCTCGAAACGAAATAGAAAGAAATCATTTAAGGCAAGGAGGAGGCAGAGTTGGTGTGGAAAAATGAGAGGAGAAACTCTTGGGTGCAGCTGGGTAGCAAACATAAACAACTAGAAATTACAGGAAAAACTCTTGGGTGCAGCTGGGAAGCAAACATAAACAACTAGAAATTACAGGCTATCCTCCGTCTCAGACTTAGAAATAAACACAAACCATGAAACAGAGGAGAACGTACTAACCATGTTTCTTAGGAATTTTTCAGCGGCTATTGAGAAAGTGCTGGAAAATCCTCATTCTCTGCTACAAAAGCACCGGAAATGCTACTCCAGCTCCTGTACATAAAATTCCAATTCATGATCAGAAAAAGAAACAGGCCCATGTCCAAAATGAATTATAAAATAATCCAAGAAAATATTGGCATGAGTACAACTCACTCTGGATGCATCATTGGTTGATCAAATTGGCCCTTCAACAAGTGATGCATACTCTCCTGGGCATGAACTTTCTCTCTCAATTAACAGACACACAAAACAAACATTACACAAGACACAATCACAACACAACACAACACAGGACGTTGATGCATACAACACTACACAGAACAAAACATTTATGGAGCGCTCCATAAGACAGACAAAGACACAGTGCTTGAGAGAGATAGAATACCCATGATGATTAACCTGTAGATTGAGCAGAGAAAACCATTTGTTAAGGAAACAGAGAGATAGACAAACAAATTAACCAAATAGAGAGATAAACAAACAAATTACCCTCTCCATGAGATAATCAATCCACTCGATCACCCTGCTCTTGTTTTCGGATTAGATTGCAGAAAATACCATCACCTCCTCTTGATATGAGAATTTCCTCTCATTCTTCATTCATCAAAATCACCCATCCCTATCCTTCTTCATTCATAAGGTGCGTAGTATATAATGACTTAGGGCATTCATTCATAAGGTGCGTATTATATAATGACTTAGGGCATTCCTGAGTTTTATGCTTGCGTTTTTGGACAGTTGTGTTCAAATTTAGGTTTAAGCAATCTTTTAATTACTATTCATTAAACCAATCTTTTAACTCAGAATTATTATTTAAGCAATCTTTTAATTACTATTCATTAAACCAATCTTTTAACTCAGTGTTATTATTTTATAATTTATGATTGTAGCTTTTTTTTGGCCCTGCTGCGTTTTTCAGTGCTCTGTTTCTATCTTTGGAGTATATTTGGTTATTCTATTTTATAATTTAGGATATTGTTTCCATCTTTGGAGTATATTTTGGTTATTCTATTTTATAATTTTGGCCCTGCTGCGTTTTTCCGTTCCTTTTTCGGCAACCCTTATCCGGATTGCAGATTCCTAAACTTACTGCCTGTTTTGGCCCACTTCTTCGTCTTCGTCGGAATTGCTTATGGTCGGAAGACCTTATCTGTCATTGTCTCCGTGCCGTCCAGTGGAAAGCTCAATATAGGGAATTCAATTCAACCTAAGGAGCTACAACGTCCCCCGTGTCCTAGCATGTGCAAAAAAATAACCGCATAACACACTGTAATTTTGGGTAAAAAAATAATATATATCATATTGAGTTGTTTGGAATTTTTTATTTAAAATTAATGATTATTTATAAATTTAATTATTATTATTAATATGGTATATTATTTAGAATTATTAAAAAAATCTTTTTATTTGCCAAAATTTTATAAATAATATTAAAATTTAAAGCATGATTAAGTTTAATTTATTTGGAAAAACATATTTTAAGGAATACTTAGTATTATTTATAGATTTAATTATTATTAATATTTATCATTATTTAAAATTATTTATCAAAGTTTCTTATATTTTGAAAATTTTATAAATAAAAAATTCAATATTAAAATTTTTTAATTTTTTTATTTCATTTTTTAGGAAGTTATAAGTAGATGTGTACATGTGTTAATAAGATACTTACAGTGATATTTAAACTATTTTATCATAGAGATACCTTTTCTATATTTCCTAACATATAATATATATATATATTTATATATATATTATATATATTTATATATATAATTCATTATCTTAAATACTCAAAATTATACACTTAAGTTTAACAACATAACTCTATTCAATTAAAGGAAAATTTAGTTTTACAATTTTCATAGTTTTTCTTTAATTAAAAAGGTAACAAATAATAATAATAATAATTTAATTTTAAAGCCATAGCCAAGTTTGGAACCAAATATGTTGTATCACACACTTGTTTATGGAAAAGACCTTTATATTTGAATCCTTGTCTTTCTAGGAAAAATCACATGTTCTTAACTATTGGTCATTTTTTTATTCTCTATAAAAGTGTAATATACTTGATATATCTTATTAGATTTATGATTATAATAAATAAACAAATATTATTATATAACAATATGCATTATATAATGTAATCATTAATATGTTTTATTTATTAACTATATAACGATCCTCACATGATATTTATTTATTACATTATGATAATATATCTCATAATATATGATAGGTATACTATAGAAATTTTCCTCAGTTTTGAGAAGATTGTGTAAAATTCTTGAGCTTTTTTTAAATCGATAGGAAGAATGAGTCTTTTTGTATTTTTCTCTCAATTAAAATGTGTTTATTATGACAAACATGCCTCATATTAAGATTCTATCCTCAAATTTGAAGAGTTTCCTAGATTTTCAAAAGTTTATCCACATTAAATGTGTTTAAGGAGGTTGTTCAAAATTGATTTTTGAGAAGGATATTTAAAATCAATTTCGTGTCACCCCTTAATGTTAAATTTTGAGAAGGTTCCTAGATTCCACATCAAATTTGAGGAACTTTACATTATAGTAACCTATTTTGATTTGAGGAGGTTGCTCAAAATTGATTGTATACAACCTCCTTTAGTTTGAGAAAGTTATTGTTAAGAAAGTTAGCTACTTAAACTCCATTATATTTAAGTGTCAATCTATGGTCGTAAACTTTTAAACACCAACAGTGTATGTGTGGAACTAGTAAACAAATGATTCTCAAGCTGTGAAAGAGCTTTTACAATCTAATGCTCTAAGGCATGCATTGGCAATAAAATGAATTATCAAACTGAAAATTAGAGAGATACAAAGATTTGTTGGATCAATGAGCTCATGTTTTCAAGACAGCTTTGTGGACTCTAATCATATTCATTTTTTTGTCATAAAATGATTCTATGATTAATTAAGAAGCAATTTCATTCTTCAACCTTCAATGCCTAACTTTTGTAGGGGAATCCATACTTTACACTTGAAAGATAAAATTCAATTAGGAAGAAAGTAAAATGCTACATGCTTGCGTGATCACTAAGATTACATTTACAAAATAATTTTATGATCTCTCATCACAATACTTTGTTTTGCATAAGCATCAAATAGTTTTGCATAAGAATAAAAAAGTTTTGCAATTCCTTAAAAAACACTTTTGTTCATCAACCTTTAGTGCCTAACCTCTATAGGGAATCCACACTTTTGCAATAAAGAATGTATGAAAGTTCAAGAAATAAAATTACAGAGAATTAAAATATTAATTTACATATAAATAGAAATAAAAATTATCTAATTAGATAATTTAACTAAGAAATAATTGAATTCACAATGTAAACCAGGTAGGGAGCCTTATGTACTAACTTACGTTACAAAATAAAACTATAGTTGATCTGAAATTGTAGAATTAGATCGCTTCATGACACTTGGCAAGTGTTAAATGGGCCTTTGACAACAATAATTTAATACATCTGAACAAGTTATGCAAAAACCACACGACACACATAAGCATGCAATGTCAAATAGAAAGACATCGAGATTGTTGACGGAGTTCACCCCTCTTAGGTTACTTCTCCGAGCCTTGCTCTAAAATGTAGGTTTTAACCCCATACAAAAATTACCTCCATACAAATTCTAAATCACAGAAAAATAAACAATGCAAGAGCATAACACATAAAAACACATATGCATAGAGATTTCCCCTGGATCCCAAAACTGGGACTACCAGCTTGATTTTTTCATATGTTCCTTTCAATTTACAATTTAATTGTTTACATGCGAAGCATCCAATTACCATGGACCGAAAACCATCGCGTCCAAAAAACATGTGCGAAAATCATGCACAAAACCATAGGTGGGTCCGCCCAACCTAACATAGGGTCCAAAACCAAAGTTTTCCGGGGCGCTGCCCCAGACCCCATAAAGTGGGGTTACGGGTACCCCTCAAACCCCCTGTTAACTATGTGGAAAGAATATAAAACAACCCAACGTAAAAGGCTAGGCCACTCGTATTCCACTAAATAAGAAGAAGTACATCAAAATTGTTGATATAACTGTGGCTATTTCCCCAATATGGAAATGCTCTCATTTAGAGAACTCTTGCAATTTCACTTGACATTCTACAAAGGACTTATCATTTATAACAAAAACATAGAGTCTCTAACAATGAGTATGACCTCTACTAAAATTGAGAATTCGAGTTTGATCAATACATTGATTATTTACCTTGTCTCCACTTGTCTGAGTGATGCAATTTAGGTACACACTTCTGCAAACTTCTCTACTATTGTTGACGAACAACCACTGTGATTGAATCCAGAATGTGTCAAAACCCCCGTTTCATCTCTTCAAGTTTCTAAATCATCTTTCAGATGCTTCTATAAAGGTAAAAACTAACTTGACAACTACTTGCCTCTGAAATGGCTTTGAAATCGTTCTTTACATAGAGTTTATTCCATATGAACTGTGCACACAGGCATTGTTGCTGGCTATCAAAAAGGAGGCCTATATCTCATCTTTCCAACGCCTATCTCCGTTCGTAAAAAGGCCCAAGGAGGACCAAGATATCCTCAAATGAACATTACAAGAACCAATATGACTCTGTTATGGAGCTCATTGTTCAACTCCCCCTCTGCAGTGGTGCAATGGTAATCCTTTTATAATGCCTGGGCTAGGTTCCATGTTCGAACCTACTGGGATATACATGGCAAGTTGTTTTAATTAGGTGGACAAACCTATACTCGGTGCAATAACAAAATTACATATAGCGCTATAGTTATAACAATTATTAACTTTGGAGCATTTCATTTTAGTATGGTCTAACCATATAATGCATATGGTTTACAAAGGTTGGAATGAATACAATATCCTTTGTGCATTGATGTAATGCCTTATCCTATGGTTTATTTATGGTGCATATATATTGAACCGATGGCTTTTATTACAATCATTATCCAAAGTTTTATCATATAACTCGATGAAAGACCATATCACAACTCAACTCTGGTCTGTGTGGCGGTTAAGTGTTATGACAACCTGCGGCCATGTGAACTGCTTTCAGCAGTAACCCCATTCCACATAGTCCTACACCATTTTCCACGTGAATTGAAGCTACTCCTTACCTGTTCCCGACGATTTGATGACATATCCCATGGAAATGTTGACTCAGTACTCCACGTTCACAACCTCCGGTGGTCATGGCAACAACTCAACAATGTTGTTTTAACTATGCCCGCGTCTTCGTGCCATGTGCCACATCTCCACGCCAAATAACACTTGTTGTAACCACATACCTAATGATCTATAGAACCACAGACCCGTGGCCTCTAACCTTGGTGGTCTCAAACTTCTCTGACATGTTGATTGAACCACATATTACACATTGTCATCCTTGTCATGCAATATCACCAGACCACATGGTTTCCACCTCCACAATGTATAAAAGCCATATTTTTTGTTTTAATATATATTTGCCATCAGAATTTAACATATATGCTTGCAATATGGTTTGACACCACATCTTTGATGCTTTGTTGGAAAGTTAACTCACATCCTCTGGCGGTCATGGCCATTAACTCCACCACCATGTGCCTCGACCTTTGTGCCATGTGACTAGACTGGGATCCACCATGTATGAACGTGTTTATACTTTGTTATAATTCTACACCATAGTTTATAACCTTTTTCCATAGGTTTTGATTTACTCCGCCATATTGCATATTCCCCATAGGTTCATTACATATTCTGCCACCATGGTTTGATAACGTAAGTCTTTGCGCCCACCTACAATATAGTTAAATGGTTTGCATAACGTAGCTATTGCTTGCGCCCACCATGGTTTTCACACATAGTTTGAACCTTTAGCATGTTTTAGCATTAAGAAGAATGTGCACCTTTAATTTCATATATGGTATGTCATATGGTTTACAAACCATAGGTTTGTAGCTGTGCCACAAACTTATTAATGCACCCATGACTTATAATATGAATCTTTAACCAAACAAAACCCAAAATGTCACCATTCACCTCGAGATATGCACCAGAGATGAACTTTGACCTCTTAACTTTACCATTGCCATTTGTCGAACTATGTGAACGCCACATGTCCAGCAAGGCCCCTTTTCATCTGTTCACCATAAAATTCAATGACCATTTTCTCCATCGTACGGAGGCCAAATGCGAATCTATAGATACCAATAGAATTAGTACGTCTATCTCTTCGACTTGGCACTGATTTCGCGAGAAAATGGGATGTTAAAATTCTATACATGTCAAGAACAATTTTTCTACCTAGGTCCATCTTAGACTTCAAACATATAGCAAATTTTGACTTGACTTAACAAGATCCATTTTGGATCAATAGTATAAGTACTTCTATGAAATAAAATTTAGAATAACATCATTTATATTAATCAAGGAATACACAAGTTCACATTACAATTGTAAAGACAATCTGTGGTGAAGTAAAATTATAAGGGCAGACATGAACAAATTCCTCTAGCCCGATAACGGGTCTGGCCACAACAGATACATTCTATGGAAGATTTCCTTAGGTTAGAATCAATCAAGAGGGCCTACCTCTTGGTTGCTTGTGCTACCTGATGGTGTCCTCACTTGCTTTCTCCAACAATCTCTTTCTTCCTTCTTCAAGTTCCTAAAATAAGTAAACAACAACAACACACAAACATAATAATAGACAAATTGCAATTCAACTTACTTTATGAGTCAAGAAGCATCAAGAAACGAATATGTAATATTACAAAACATGTAGGAAATCAATTTATAGTTGCATATATTAATATCAAAGAGAGATTACAAGCATTCATCTTGGCGTGGCAGTCTTGCTTTGATAAGACCAGATTCTTACACACTTTTGCTAACATTCCATGATGGCTTCAAACGACAATAGTTTAAAGGATTTTCCCTATATAATTCACTCCAAACCCAAACACAGTTCTCCCTCACACAACTAGATGGCTACAACTAGTAATATCTTGCTTTTCTAATCAAAATAGTATACTCACACTCAACCAACACTCTAACTAGCTTATGCTTGGGAAGAAGGGAGGTTTATATAGGAAATATGGATGGGATATGGATCCTATTCTCATGGGAGAAGGACTTATCCCTTGAATTAGTTCCATCATTATAGGGCAAAGGAGCCCAAACTGTCATTCAGACCCCATCCGGACAAACCATTTACCAAACTTCTGTTACAGAGCTTCTAGAGCTGGAAGCTTCGGATCTAATTTAAAAAAAAAAAAATTCCATAATAGGGCTGGTGTAATTGGAACACAGCTTAGTCGCACCGATCGTCGATGGGAATAGTGCTAATCTATTCACATTGGCACGGGGGATACAAAGGTCATTAGCGTCAATCTTGTAAATTGGGCGAAACAAAAGTTTCACGGGAAATGGTGCAAAAAGGAAATGATTTGCTCATGAAGAGGGACATAATGGGAGTTTCTTCATGAAGGCAAAGCATGCGACGTTCACTGTAGAGGTCCTCCAGGATCAAGGAATGTGGAGTATAGGGATAATGGAAAAATGTTGTGTAATAGATGCCCCCTAAAGCGTGAAGGCCGAGTCAAAGTTGAGGGATGAAATTCTTTAGAAATCAATGCGAGGAACTGGTCTGCCATCAAAAAACCTGCAAGCAAGTACAAATACATATACATAAACTGAGATCTCTATCAAATGATACATGAAGCATGGCATGGACGCAGCCATCTAGAGAATGATCATGTAAATGGATCCAAGTATGGGCATAGGCATTCGTTAAAGAGGATCATAACAAAACCAAGGTATGGTCATAACCATCCAATAATGAGAAGGATCACATATGACAACTCATAGTCTGGTCGTAGCCAACCATCTCATAGAGAGATGCATATCATCATAACCATTTCAGATCACTTCACAACTTGGACTTTTGTGATCTAAGTCCAGGGCCCTGTGCTCCAACACGACTTGATCAAAGTACAAATTCTAGCATGCAAATAGATGTGTTGATATCAAACATGCTAGAAAGTCACTTGATTACTAGTCAATGATGAAAACTGTTAAAAAGCATGAGAGAAACCATCAATAATGGCAATGGCCCTCAAGGTACTATCAACACAATTCACATAATGTGAATACAGGAACTAAATTCAAACACTCGTGAAATCACTCGATCAAAAGCCAATGATGTGAACTTGTCGTTGAGTGTGAAGAACTTGCCATTAGGGCATGCAAGCTCTAAGGTACTTGAAGGGAGTCTCTCGTTCAAATTTCCAGATAATGAGTCGATGTCGATAGAAAGAGACTGTGTCAAAGGAGGGCCATAATGAATTTCACATCATCAACGTGAGATGGGAGGATGCAAAATGTTTTTTGGATGATACAGAGAAACAGAGGTAAGTGTAACTGTAGAAGGAAAACTCTTGAACATATCGATGATACAACTGGAATTTTGGCAACTTTTGGATCCATGGAATCGATGGTCATGATGACATAACAAAGATCAAATGGAAGGCAAATTGAATGGCCCAAACCCAGGAAGGTCAACGATGTAAAGGAGGATGTCCCAACCCAACATGAAGCAAAGAGTGTAATGTTCAGGAGTAAGTCGCTGACACGACTGATAGATTGGCGAGTACGCCAATTATTTTTTAATCGTACGCTTGAAGGGGATAGAATATACTTGCACTATAAGTTCATCCTTCGAATGAATCAGACGTAGTAAGTTTAGCAAGGCTTAGGAAGGAGAAGCTCGTGTTCATCATGGTGACAAATCTAATGTCATTTAATAGTTTAACGACAAAGGTGTAACTGGTATCTTTTTCATGTTTAGAGAGTTTGAAAAAGACACGTAAAAGAAAAACTCTAAATGGTCCCTTTCTGTACATTTGTGTCTCTCGAGCGCGAAAAGGTAGAAAACAATACTTGAGAGAATTGCTTGACCATTTTAGTCAAGGAGTACCTTTTTCATAAATAGTGCCTCCCAACCCAAAAAAGGGGTAAACTTATACTGGGCGCATGAAGTTTCACATCCATTAACGAGTTTGAAATGACAAGGGCTTGGCTATCTTTTCGTTTTTAAAGGGTCGGAAAAGAGTTGAAAGCGGACCCCTCATTTTTATTCTCTTTAACGAGTCAAAAAGGGAAAAATACTCAATAATATTTTCATATGATTTTAACAAGTCAAGAAAAGCACTGAAATGTGACTCATCACCATCGTCGAGCATCCATCACCTGTTGCTAAACAAGTAGGGCAAAGGGTATTATCGATTCCTTGAGGTAAAATAGGTCAAAAATACTTATAAAACCTGCTATTTTCATGAAAGAATGAATAAAAAGGGGAAAAGTAAATATATTTTTACCATTTACCATTTTACCTTGTAGTGAAGACTTTTTTACCCACTTTTGCCCTGGTTTTTGCGAAGCAGATTGCGGGATATCTGGGAGGTCAATCAACGAGACATCAGTTCTAGGAAGCAGCCGAAGACCTGAGCTCCATTTTCATGTTATTCATTTCTGTTTTTAGCCTTTTTGTTAGGATTTTTAGGGAGGTTTTTGAGAAAAAAATTTGCCCTCGGTCGGCGCGATTTCTGGGCATGGAATCATGTCGGCCAAGGGTTTTTCATAACCATTCACACCGAATAGTGCGACTATATTTAAAAAAGTGCGTTGGCGCTGTGGATAGGAAAAAATCATTGTTTCTCAAGGACTGACCGTTAAAACATGAATTTTATGTGCCAAAATTGATGATTGACTCAAATAAATGGCTTTTACAGGAGAGAAGTTGTCGAAAATGGTGGATTGGAAGGAAAGAGAACATGAATATTTCGACACCAAGGTATTGAATGATCCAAATTTCCTGGAGGCTTTGAGGGCTTACGGGTTCCTCAAATTCTTCCTTACACTAGTGATGAGGGCCTAGCCCAAGTTGCTTCGATACTTGATAGGCCTTTGGGACATCAATCGTGAGATTTTTGTCATTGGGGACCAGGAGCTGGAGTTGACAACTTCAGATATCTACTTCATCACTAGACTGTCTCACAGAGGTGAGCTAGTGAACATGTATGTGTCACATCCAGTCAGGGAAAGCATATCTTCCCTGCTTTCTGAACATTATCTTGAGGCCTTGAAATCCAAGAGTGGGAATATAGAGATTTCCAGTGTGTGGGATCTAAAATTGAGGGTGCTTCTGTTGACTATCAACAGAGTGGTGGGGTCCCAGGCGGAACATGAGACTAACAAGTCGAAGTTCCTTTATGCTATTGACTGCACATCTCCTATAGTCTTCAACTAGGTAGAGGCCATGAAGATGAACATCAAGCACCAGTTGTTCAAGGCCAAGGTGAGGAATCTGAAGCAATTTGGCTTCGGATTAGTACTTGTGACTTTCTTCCTGGAACAAGTGCCATTGTTCCAATATCAATTGACTGAGGTTGATCCTCCTGTGCCACACAATTCACGGATGGCCCACTGGAGCCGTTTTATGCCCAGGATCACTGGGGGTCAGCATATTTCATACCAACCAACATTCTTCTCATGGCTACGATGACATACGATCATCGTGGAGGACTGGCCAAACAGTGGCACTAATTTCCGTGGAGACCTAGATATGCCCTTACAAGATGGGGAGGACTTCGATGATGAAGGTAAAAAATCAAATTTTTTATTTTGATGTTTTTTTAATTTTTTTTGGTATATGCAGGTTTATAACATTTCTCTTATCTATGCAGATGTTGGACCAGAGTGGCTAGCCGAGATGTCCCCAATAGCCAGGCGCATACCTCTCCCCATCAATGTTGTTGCCCCTTATCAGGAAGGGAGCGATAATGAGGAGGAGATCGTGAGGAGCCTCAAGGGGTTGACTCATGGTATTTCGGAGTATGCTGGAATAGGAGACATGCCTTGGTGGTACCAGAGGCACACAGTTGGAGTCTCAGATTGGGTTTTCCAATTAATGAGTCATGTTGCATGAGTTGTCTTCTGCTATCATGACCACCATGCTGAGTAGTTCCTAGGTCCAGTACTTACATATTTTTTGAGGCCTACGTGCCACGGATGTTATGAGGCCTATGAGCCACCAATGTTATTATAGACATACATATTATTTTTTTGGTTCTGATGTATCAAACATTCTCACATATATATATGTTGTATTTTCCTGTCTACTATGGTAAAAATGCCTTACTTATCTTTCACATGTTTTGTAAATGTCTATCCAACACGTAATTAGCTAATGCATCTGTCAATGTATTCATGCGTCTAGGAATATGATTATATGTAATATAATCAAAATGTCTTTCCAATAGATGGATACATAGATACATTTGTAATATTCACTGGTTCTTAACAGAATATTGCCCGTTGAGTTGAAGGATGACAAGCTTTAACTTATAATATGAATCTTTAACCAACCAAAACCCAGAATGTCACCATTCACCTGGAGGTATGCACTAGAGATGAACTTTGACCTATTAACTTTACCATTTCCATTTGCCGAACTACGTGAATGCCACATGTCCAACAAGGCCCCTTTTCACCTGTTCACCATAAAATTCAACGACCATTTTCTCCCTCGTACGGAGGCCAAATGCGAATCCATAGATACCACCAGAATTAGTATGTATATCTCTTTGACTTGGAACCAATTTCGTGAGAAAATGGGATGTTAAAATTTTACACATGTCAAGAACATTTTTCTACCTAGGTCCATCTTGGACTTCAAACATATAGCAAATTTCGACTTGACTTAACAAGATCCATTTTGGATCAATAGTATAAGTACTTCTATGAAATAAAATTTAGAATAACATGATTTATATTAATAAAGGAATACACAAGTTCACATTAAAATTGTAAATAAAATCTATGGTGAAGTAAAATTACAAGTGCGGACATGAACAAATTCCTCTAGCCCGATAATGGGTATGGCTACAACAGATACATTCTATGGAAGATTTCCTTAGGTTAGAATCACTCAAGAGGGCCTACCTCTTGGTTGCTTGTCCTGCCTGATGGTTTCCTCACTTGCTCACTCTAACAATATCTTGCTTCCTTCTTCAAGTTCCTGAAATAAGTAAACAACAACAACACACAAACATAATAATAAACAAATTGCAATTCAACCTACTTTATGAGTCAAGAAGCATCAAGACACGAATATGTAATATTACAAAACATGTAGGAAATCAATTTAGAGTTGCATATATTAATATCAAAGAGAGATTACAAGCATTCATCCTGGCGTTGTAGTCTTCCTCTGACAAGACCAGATTCCTACACACTTCTACTAGCATTCCATGATGGCTTCAAACGACAATAGTTTAAAGGACTTTCCGTTTATAATTCACTCCAAACCTAAAAACACTTCTCCCTCACACAACTAGATGGCTACAACTAGTAATAGCTTGCTTTTCTTATCAAAATAGTATACTCACACTCAACCAACACTCTAACTAGCTTGTGCTTGGGAAGAAGGGAGGTTTATATAGGAAATATGGATGGGATATGGATCCTCTTCTCATGGGAGAAGGACTTATCCCTTGAGGTAGTTCCATCATCATAGGGGAGAGGATCCCAAACTGTCATCCTCGACCCCATCCGGCCAAACCATTTACCAAACTTATGTTATAGAGCTTCTAGAGCTGGAAGCTTCAGATCTAATTTAAAAAAACTTTCCATAACAAGACCGGTGCTACTGGAACACAGCTCAATCACACCGATTGTTGTGGGTAATAGTGCTAATATCTACACATTGGTGCGGGGGATACAAAGGTCATTAGCATCGGTCTTGTAAGTTGGGCAAAACAAAAGTTTCAGGGGAAATGGTGCAAAAGGGAAATGATCTGCTCATGAAGAGGGACATAATGGGAGTTTCTTCATGAAGGCAAAGCATGTAGGGTTCACTGTAGAGGTCCCCCAGGATCAAGGAATGGGGAGTATAGGTATAATGGAAAAATGTTGTGTAATAGATGCCCCCTAAAGTGTGAAGTCCGAGCTAAAGTTGAGGGATGAAATGCTTTAGAAATCAGTGAGGGGAACTGGTCTGTCGTCGAAAAACCTGCAAGCAAGTATAGATACATATACATAAACTAAGATCTCTGCCAAATGATACATGAAGAATGGCATGGACATAGCCATCCAGAGAATGATAATGTAAATGGATCCAGGTATGGGCATAGGCATTCAACAAATAGGATCATAATGAAACCAAGGTATGGTCACAGCCATCCAATAATGAGAAGGATCACATATGATAACTCATAGTCTAGTCATATCCAACCATCTCATAGAGAGATGCCTATCATCATAACCATGTCAAATCGCTTCGAAACCTGGAATTTTGTGATCTAAGTCCAGGGTCTTCCGCTCCAACATGACCCCTTCAAAATACAGATTCCAGCATGCGAATAAATGTGTTGATGTCGAACATGCTAGAAAGTCACTTGATTACCAATCAATGATGAAAATTGTTAACAAGCACGAGAGAAACCACCAATAATGGCAAAGGCTCTCAAGGTACTATCAGCACAATTCACGGAATGTGAATATAAGAACTAAAGTCGAGCACCCGCGAAATCACTAGATCGAAAGCCAATGATGTTAACTTGTCGTCGAGTGTGAAGAACTTGCCATTAGGGCATGCAAGCTCTAAGGTACTTGAAGGATTCTCTTAGTCAAATTCCCAGATAAAGAATCAATGTCGATGGAAAGCGACCATGTCAAAGGAGGGCCATAATGAATCCCACATAAGCGACATGAGACGAGAGGATGCAAAATGTTTTTTGGATGATACAGAGAAATAGAGGTAAGTGTAGCTGTAGAAGGACAACTCTTGAACATATCAACGATACAACTGGAAGTTTGGCAGCTTTTGGATCCATGGGATCGGTGGTCATGATGACATAACAGAGATCAAATGGAAGGCAAATTGAATGGCCCAAACCCAGGAAGGTCAACAATGCAGAGGAAGATGTCCCAACCCAACACAAAGCAAAGAGTGTCATGTTCAGGAGTAAGCCGCCGACACGACTGATAGATTTCCAAATTCTTCCCCACCACTTCTGGTGAGTACCCCAATTACTTTTTAATTCCAAGCTTGAAGGGGATAGAATATGCTTGCACTTTAAGTTCATCCTTCAGATGAATCAGACCTAGTAAGTTTAGCAAGCCCTAGGAAGGAGAAGCTCATGTTCATCATGGTGACAAATCCGATGTCGTTTAATAGTTTAACGACAAAGGTGTAACTTGGTATCTTTTTCATGTTTAGAGAGTTTGAAAAAGACATGTAAAAGAAAAACTCCACATGGTCCCTTTCCGTATGTTTGTGTCTCTCGAGCCCGAAAAGGTAGAAAACAATACTTGAGAGAACTGCTTGACCATTTTAGTCAAGGAGTACCTTTTTCGTAAATAGTGCTTCCCACCCAGAAAAAGGGGTAAACTTATACTAGGCGCATTGCATTTCGCATCCATTAACGAGTTTGAAATGACAAGGGCTTAGCTATCTTTTCGTTTTTAAAGGGTTGGAAAAGAGTTGAAAGTGGACACCTCGTTTTTATTCTCTTTAATGAGTCAAAAAGGGAAAAATACTCAACAATCTTTTCATATGAGTTTAACGAGTCGAGAAAAGAGCTGAAATGTGACTCATCACCATCATCGAGCATCCATCACTTGTTCCTGAACAAGTAAGGAAAAGGGTATTACCAATTCCTTGAGGTAAAATAGGTCAAAAATACTTACAAAACCTGATATTTTCATTGAAAAATGAATAAAAAGGGGAAAAGTAAATATATTTTTACCGTTTTTACCTTTGCAGTGAAGGCTTTTTTACCCACTTTTTCCCTAGTTTTTCTAGAGCAGATTGCGAGAGATCTGGGAGGTCAATTAATGAGACATCACTTCCAGGAAGTAGCCGAAGCCTTGAGCTCCATTTTCATGTTATTAATTTCTATTTTTAGCCATATTTTAGGATTTAAAGGGAGGTTTTTGAGAAAAAAAAATTGCCCTCGGTTGGTGCAATTTCTGGGCACAGAATTGTGCTAGTCGAGGGTTTTTGCATAACCATTCGCAATGACTAGTGCAACTATCTTTAAAACAAGTGTGTTAGTGCCTTCGATAGGGAAAAATCATTGCTTCTCAAGGACTGACCGTTAAAAATTGAATTTTATGTGCCAAAATTGATGATTGACTCAAATAAATGGCTTTTGCAGGAGAGAAGTTGCCGAAAATGGTGGATTGGAAGGAAAGAGAACATGAAAACTTCGACACCTAGGTATTAAATGACCCAAATTTCCTGGAGGCTTTGAGGGCTTGTGGGCTCTTCAAATTCTTCCTTACACCAGTGATGCGGGCCTAGCCCGAGTTGCTTCGATACTTGATAAGCCTTTGGGACATCAATCGCAAGATTTTTGTCATTGGGGACCAGGAGCTAGAGTTGACAACTTCAGATATCTACTTCATCACTGGACTGTCTCACAGAGGCGAGCCAGTGAACGTGTATGGGTCACATCTGGTTGGGGAAAACATATCTTCCCTGCTTGCCGAACAAAATCCCGAGGCCCTGAAATCCAAGAGTGGGAAGATAGAGATTTCCAGTGTGCAAGATTTGAAATTGAGGGTGCTTCTATTGACTATCAAGAGTGGTGGGGTCCCAGGCAGAACATGAGACTAACAAGTCGAAATTCCTTTATGCTATTGACTGCATAGCTCCTACAATCTTCAACTGGGTAGAGGCCATGAAGATGAACATCAAGCGCTAGTTATTCAAGGCCAAGGTGAGGAATCTGAAGCAATTTGGCTTCGGATCAGTACTTGTGTCTTTCTTCCTGAAATGAGTGCCACTGTTCCTATATCAGTTGACTAAGTTTGATCCTCCTATGCCATGCAATCCTCAGATGGCCCACTGGAGTCATTTGATACCTAGGATCACTGCGGGTCAGCATATGTCATACCGACCAACATTCTTCTCATGGCTACGATCATATAAGATCGTCATGGAGGACTGGCCGTATAGCGGCATTGATTTCCGTGGAGACCTAGATATGCCCTTACAAGATGGGGAGGAATTTGATGATGAAGATAAAAAATCAAAAAATTTATTTTGATGTTTTTAAATTGTTTTTGGTAAATTCATGTTTATAACATTTCTCTTGTCTATGTAGATGTTGGACCAGAGTGGCCAGCTGGGATGTCCTCGATAGCCAGGTGCGTACCTCTCCCCATTGATGTTGTTTCCCCTTATCAGGAAGGGAGTGATAATGAGGAGGAGATTACGAGGAACCTCAAGGGGTTGACTCATGGTATCTCAGACTATGCTCGGAAAGGAGACATGCCTTGGCAGTACCAGAGGCACACAGTGGGAGTCTCAGATTGGATTTTCCAATTATTGAGTCATGTTGCATGAATTGTCTCATGCTATCATGACCACCATGCTGAGTAGTTCGTAGGTCCATTACTTACATATTTTTTTAGGACTGTGTGCCACAGATGTTACGAGGCTTGCGAGTCGCCAATGTTGTTATAGACATACATATTATTTTTTTGGTTCTAATGTATCAAACATTCTCACATATATATATGTTGTATTTTCCTATCTATTATGGTAAAAATGGTTTGCTTATCTTTCACATGTTTTGTAAATGTCTATCCAACACATAATTAGCTAATGCATCTATCCATGTATTCATGCATCTAGGAATATGATGATATGTAATATAACCAAAATGTCTTTCCAATAGATGGATACGTAGATACATTTGTAATATTCACTGGTTCCTAATAGAATATTGCCCGTTGAGTTGAAGGACGACAAGTTGTAAATCTAGGTTGACAACCAATTCTATGATGCCTAGAGTGATGGCTTCTTATAACGTTTCAATAACCGCACTGTATTTAGCAATGTTGATGGTTGTATGTCCTAGACATATACCTTGAAGGTCAATCAACGCACTATTAGGGTTGTAGATAATACATGTCGCAGATGATACGTTCCGAGTACCTTGGCAAGCACCATCGACAAAACCAACGTGAGGAGTCGTAGACATCTACAAAGCATAGAAAAACATAGTAAATAGGAAAGCTATTTAAAAACTATCACACAAAACCGTGCTATAAAAAATTGAATATCACACTAATGTACATAAGTAACCATGCAAGAAGTCCTATGCATAGTAATTTTTCAGGTAAAGCCCATTCTAGGGCTTATCGGGAGGATTTCCTTCATAATCAATAAGCTCATAGGTCCTTTCTGAAAAACGTGTTTTACAATATAGGGCCCTTGCGACATAGGTTCAAACTTGCCTTCCCCAGCTTATCGTTAGCCTGGTCATATAGTAGGACCAAATCATCCTCAGAGAAAGTGTGAGTGGAGACCGACTGATTGAAATAGGATTTGACCCATTTCTTTTGTGCTTCGATGACCAGGGTAACGAGATGGTGAGTGTTACACAGTAATTTGTCACCGTTTGTCACCGTCCCTGTTACCCCTCTCCGCCATCTTGGAGGACCCATTCCGGGACTTGTGAGAAGTGACAAGACTTGAAACCACTTGCCTTATTTACCTCTAAACATGAGCTTCATATGCCCTTAAGACATCTCCTGCTCATTTGCCCTAAAAATAGCCCTTTTTGCATTAGCGCTGGTGCCCTGTGTTATGCCCGCGCCAATGG